>JAODAL010046602.1:0-30755 GCA_025379985.1 Phyllomedusa bahiana | reverse complement strand
CCCCACGTTGTAAAAAAGTGCCCCTGCGAATGTCCGCCCCCTCCTCCTCCACCACCACCACCATCTCAGCTCCACAAAAATGCTCCATTTTACCACATTGTGTAGGGCCGGCGGTTGTCACGCAGTTCTCACCTGCTTGCCTCGGGGGAACGAAGTCACACAGGGGAGGAATGCTCCGCGTCATGCAGCAAGAAATGGGATGTGTGGCTTTCTCCGCGCCAACTGCAAATCGGAAACCATGGTGACGGGACAATGGGAGGAACATGGTGTCCGCGCTGCACCGAGGGAGGGATGGTCATGCGCCTGCATGGCGCAGTGTTCAATCGGGGTTGTAAAAAGGTTCCTGAAGGTTTCCACCGTCTTCGAACATTCTGAAATTGGCCAGGAAACTGTGCATGCACTTTATCCATTCGTACAAAGCCAGGAACACCCTCCTCGAGTTGCAGCGGCAGAACGGCTCCCCCAACACGCTCTGATATGCGTGTTTCCACCCGCTGGAATTCCAGCCTGCACATGTTGGACCGACTGTATAAAACAGAGAAAGGCCATTAACGTTTTTTTGATGATCCAGGCAGACAGAAGTACTCCCCTGTGTAACTTTGATGTCAGCCAGTGGCAGCTCATGCGTGACACCTGCCGTTTGTTGAGGCCATTCGAGGAGGCCACGTTATTTGTCAGTCGCCAGGACTACGGGTGAATAACGTCATTCCACTGCTTATGTCCTGGAACAGGATGCTGAAAAATCTGTCGGGGCCGGGGAGTGGAGATGTGGCGACTACATCTCGTGGCCACATGAGTCCGGTGGGGACTGAAATGGAGGAGGAGGGGGAGGAGGAGGACATTGGAGCAGAAGCATTGTCTGGTGAAATGAGTGGATTTTTCCCCAGGTGACAAGAGAGGAGGGGGCAGGAGCAGCTGGGGAGGTGGATGGAGTTGAGGAAGAAGAGGCCGAAGACTCCCAAACACCCTGGCAGTATACAGTGGAAATGGAGGAGGGAGCCCTCGGAGACTTGTGCGATGTCCCCAGCATGCTTTTTTTGCCTGGCTAGTGACAGGCCGAATAGTCGCATCCGGCAGAGGGATGACTTCTGGCTCTCCACCCCATTGGACCCTCGCTTACCCGGTTTCCAAAAATGGGAAACCTTTTTCCCAGCTATTGAGAGGGAAGACAAACTCAAATACTATAGGGAAATCCTCCGTAATCAGTTGGCCGCTGCCTATGTGCGGCATCGTCCCTCCTCTGACAGGTCTGACCGGGGGGTTTCTCAGCGCTCACGTACTACTGCCGCGGCTGCTGGGGGAAGGTGGGGGGGGGGTAGGAGCAGTACCAGCTCCATCAGCAGTAACCTAAGTTGAGTCACTAATGAGCAGCTTCCTTCACCCGCCTAGTGAGGGAGGGCAGTCACCAGCAGCAGCAGCAGCAGCAGGACTTTCTATTCCTGAACCACAGGTTGTGGACCACTTGGACAGCACTCTGCCACCCCAGTTAGAAGATCCGCTGGACTACTGGGCAGCCAAACTGGATGTGTGGCCGCAACTTGCCGAGTTTGCAGTGGAGAAGCTGTCCTGCCCGGCCAGTAGTGTGGCATCAGAGCGGGTGTTCAGTGCGGCGGGGGCCATCGTTACCCCAAGGAGAACCGCTTGTCCACGGGAAATGTTGAACGACTGACCTTTGTCAAGATGAATCAGGCGTGGATCGGCCAGGATTTCCACACACCAATGCCTTAGGCGTCAGTCTGGGTTCAAACTACCTGCCTCAGCCACTATTCTGATGCCGCCACCCGCCTGATGCAACACATCTGCTGATAGTTTCTCCATCTGCCTACCACCGTCTTTACCAGGGATGGTATTGCCACCCACCTCAACACTCTGTCATTGTGCCACTCTATGTGCTCATGCTGCTGCTGCTGTTGCTGTTGCCGTGACATCCACACTGTGTCATTGTGCCACTCTGCGGCCTGGTACTGTTTTGCCACCTCCAGAATGTCATTGTGCCACTCTCTGACCTCATGCTGTTGCTCCTGTCATCACCTCCACTCTCTGTCATTGTGCCACTGCCTGACCTCATGCTGCTGCCGCCGTGACCTCCGCTCTCAGTCATTGTGCCGCTCTGTGGCCTAATACTGTTTTGCCGCCTCCATAATGTCATTGTGCCACTGTCTGACCTCATTATGATGCTTGCCGTGACCTCCAGAAACTGGTATCATTGTGCCACTCTGTGGCCAAATACTGGTTTTTGCCGCCTCCATAATGTCAATTGTGTGCCTCTGCCTGAAACTCTCTTACCTGCTGCGACCGTGACCTCACACACTGTGTGATTGTGCCCACTATGTGGCTTAATACTGTTCTTTCCGCCTCCATAATGTCATTGTGACACTGCCTGACCTCATTTGACTGCTGCCGCCGTGACATCCACACTGTGTGATTGTGCCACTCTGTGGCCTAATACTGTTTTGCCACCTCTGAATGACATTTGTGCACTCTGTCTGACCTAATTACTGCTGCCGCCGTGTCTCCACACTGTATCATTTGTGCCACTCTGTGGCCTAATACTGTTTTGCACTTCCCAGAATGACTTTGTGCCACTGTCTGGACCTCATAATGCTGCACGCCGTGTAGGGAGTGTCTCCACACACTGTGTGATGTGCCACTCTGTGGATTTATACTGTGTTTTCCGCATCCATAAATGTCATTTGTGCCACTGCCTGACTCATACTGCTGGCCGCCGTGGACACTCACACTGTTGATTGTGCAACTCTGTGTCCCTATACTGTTTTGCCACCTCCAGAATGCATTGTGCACGTCTGACTCATACAGCGCCGCCGTGACTCCCATCACTGTTGTGATTGTGCCACTCTGTGCCCTAAACTGTTTTTCCGTACTCATTTTAATGTCATTGTGCCACTGTCCTGACCTCATACTGCTGCCGCCGTGACCTCCACACTGTACATTGTGCCACTCTGTGCCTAATACTGTTTTGCCACCTCCGAATGCCATTGTGCAATGTCTGACTCATTACTGTGCCGCCGTGACCTCCACACTGTGTGATTGTGCCACACTTATGTGGCTTTAATACTGTTTGTCACGCCTCCATAATGTAATTGTGCCACCTGCGTGGACCTCATATGCTGCAGCCTCAGTGACCTCCACACTGTGTGATTGTGCCACTCTGTGGCCCTTAATACTGTTTTGCCACCTCCAGAATGCCATTGGTGCAACCAGCTGTAAGTGATAGATACAAGCTCATAATGCTGCAGCCCGTGACCCTACCCTCACTGTGTGATTGTGCCATCTGTGCCCTAATAATGTTTTCCGCCTCCATAATGTCTTTGTGGCTCTGTCTGACCTCATATGCTGCGCCGTGACTCCACACTGGTGTGTTGTGCCACTCTGTGCCCTTAATACTGTTTTTCCGCCTCTCATATGTCATTGTGCCACTGTTGACATCAATACTGCTGCCGGCCGGACCTCCTCATGTTGTGATTGTGCCAACTTCTGTAGCCCTAATATGTTTTTTACGGCCTCAATAATGTCATGCTGTGCCCACTGTCTGTACTCATACTGCTGCGCCGTGACCTCCACCACTGAGTGATTGTGCCACCTCTGTGCCCTAATACTGTTTTTCCGCCTCATAATGTCATTGTGGCCACTGCTGACCTCATACTGCTGCCGCCGTGACCTCCACATGTTGGGTGATTGTGCCACTCTGGGCCTAATACTGTTTTGCCACTCCCAGAATATGACCTTTGTGACCACTGTTGACCTCATTCTGCTGCCGCGTGACTCCACAACTGTTTGTGATTGTGCCACTCTGTGGCCTACATTCTGTTTTTGACGCCTCCTGAATGTCATTGTGCACTGCCTGACCTCATGCTGTCTGCTGCCATGACCTCCAACTCTGTGTGATTGGTGCCACTCTGTGGCCTAATATTGTTTTGCCGGCCTCCAGAATGTCATTGTGCACACCTGACCTCATGCTGCTGTGGCTGCCTCCGTCACACTCCACATCATATACACTAATGTTGCCACCTGAGCTTCAGCTTGTTGTTTTCCTGCTTTCGCTAGCATGACTTTATCAGGTACATTTCTCCGCTTGAGTTTTTGGTTCAGTTTTGCCTCTTAAGTGCCCAGGGAAGGAATTTTATAGTGAAGGATTCATAAGAGCGGCGGCAGTCATGTGCGTGTCATACTAAAAAACACAATTTGTATGAAGACCAAACCAGCTCCTTCGGATATTTAAAGCAGGGCACAACGTTCTACAGCACCATTGCAGGCTCTGGCTGCCTGGAAATGCTGTTTTGTAAAGTGATTCGTGCCGAAGTATTCGGAACGAAACGAATTTTGTCGGAAAATTCGAGCGAAGTGACCCGAAAACGAATTTTTGAGAAATTCGGCCATCTCTAAAGGCATTACAAAAGGTGACCTCGCTTGAGCTCCTACAAAAACAGGCTACTCTTGTCGCTCAATGTGTGCTGCTCTGGATTTATTGTTAGCCAGATTGGAGGTGCGTTTCTTTTTCTGTGTGGAAGCTTCCTGGGGTCAGGTATCTTGCAACTAGAGACGTAGTAAGTTTTAAGAAATTTGGCAATATGAGTGGGTCGACCTTTTGGCCAGAGGCGCAGTTCAGGAACAGGGCGAGCATCCTTTGTCACTGGTATCAGGAAATAGCACAGGCAATCTCTTCATTCTACTCTGAGATTACGGCGGGGAGTTTCAGGTATACTATTTCCAAGTTGATACATCCTCTAGGTGGTCTGGGCCCATATCTCCCTCGGCGGGACGGGGCCCCTTCCGTTTCCGATCACAAGGCCGACTGAAAATTATACAGGAAGTGAATGAGCCTTTCTCGGAGGGGGGGAGTTGGAGGTGGCTATAGGACAGCCTCCCTGCGGAAAGAGCCCTGGGCCCGAAGATTCACTGTGTAAATTTTATCAAGCCCTGCGGCCCCTCAGTCGCCTCAGTCTCCTGAGCGTCTTTACAGTTGCTGCCTCGGCATATTCGCCTTTCCGGAGGGAGGCCTCCATGGCCCATATTACGACTCATGACCAAGAATGTTATGGACCACAGGTTTGTGGCAGCTTACTACGACCGATTTCCCTTCTATTATGTAGACCTTTAAAATTACGACAAAATCTTGGCAGATACGTTCCTCTTTAACCCCCTTTTGCCCTCCTTGATCACTCGGATCAAGTGGGCTTCACCCGGGTCGTGAGGCCAGGGATAAATACGTTAAAAACGTTAGATTTTATTCATCATGCCCCAGCTTCATGGACGAGCCTTGATGATCCTGTCTTTAGATGCTGATAATGCATTTGTCAGGATCTGTCTTGGGTCCTCTTTCACAGATACCTTAAACAAGTGGGATTTGGCCCCACCTTCACCACCAAGGTGTTAGCATCGAATACCTGAATCCTTCTGCGAAAGTAAGTTAATGGAAGCCTAGCATATATCGAGCACACTTGATTTATTGCAATGGCACCAGGCAGGCATGCCCCTTGTCTGTTGATGTACGTCTGATCATTGGAAACTCCTTCTGGCCGCTGTGGCTTTCCAACCTGATATTAGGGGAATAGAGATTGGCGTGAGGGTGTTTAAATGCTTGCTTTCCACAGATGAACCTGTTAATTTATCAGAAAGACACCTTATTTCTCTTACCTTCCCCTGTGTCGAGCTTGGATGGCTTAGTTATGGTACAATTTATAAAATAAATTACTCGATAATATTGAGGCTTTGAATATTTCTCTGGACCAGTCACCGTTCCAGGCCATTAATCCGTTTCTCCTTTTTCCTGGCCGAGAAAGATCTCGTAAATTGCGGGTATTAAAATTCCATCTGACCTTTCTCAGTTATATGAGTGTAAACTCCCCTTTGCTAGCTAAGATTCGCAAAATGCTTGGGGTTTGGGGTGGGTGGTGTTTTCTCATGGTTTGGTAGAGTGGTAACGTTTTTAATATGTCCATTATTTAAAACTGTTATATTTGCTCCAGACAATTCCAATATTCTCTGCCTCCCTCCTTTTTGGGGGGTGAAGCATCAGCGGAAGTTTTACTGGTTCCATATGGCACTATCGCCGTCGAGACTCAAAAGGGAGTTGCTGTCTAAACCCAAGAGGGAGCGGTGGTGGTTGGGCCTGCCTGATTGTAAAGTTGTACTATCTTGCCGCGGACCTACGCTCAGTCTACGCTAGGTTTTTAGATTGATTCACAGTCCTCAGGATAAACCTAGGGGGGTCCATGCCCAAATGGTCTCTCCTCAGGTCTAATTTCTCTCCCTTGGGATATTGACATCCAAACCGTAACCCTAAATCTTTATCCTTCACTACAGCCATACACTCTCCTATCATTATTGAAATCCAAGACCCCGACAACCCTTATTAGATTTTAAGGGCCCCTGTTTCCTATTTCAGACAACCATTTATTTCCCCTCAATGGCATGCTCAGTAGGTTCTTCCTGTGGGAGTTCATCATTCCAGTCCTCTATTACAGTACCATGTGCTGATAACAGGGGTGCATTGCTCCCTCTCTCAGACCTTGTTCAGGCTTCCCCCCTATTCTTATTGTACCAGTTTTGAATACCTGCAGCTTCGGCACTTATTTTCCTCTACTATCAGAAAGAGTATTTTCACTCACGGGCAACTTACTCCTTTTGTGAGGCTATGTGTTGTCCCTTGCTACCTAAACACTTATCTCTTGCTTACCCAGTGGCTGATTTCTTCCACTTGTCAGACCTTTCCCTTTATTGTAAAGCTTGGGAAAGGGGCTGCAGAAGACCTTTAGGTAGACCTATGGAGAAAGGCTTCTTTCTCACTCTTAGGCTGTATTTGCTGTAAGCTGCAGGAATACAAGCTTTAAAATATTGTCAACGGTGGGTATAGAGTGCCGACCTGCTTCATAAGTGGTATCCCAATGTCCCAGATAACTGCTGGAGATGTAACTGGAGGTGGGATCTATGTCTCATATTTGGTGGGGTAGTGCTCGCAGACCTGCAACCGTTTTGGAAGAAAGGTCCTTCAGGCCATCTCGGACTGTTGTGGAATTTCTATCACGGATGTCCGGAGGCAGTTTTTTATTCATTGACTCCCTGAGGTTCGCCTGAGAGGATCCTTCTTACAAGAAATCTTTAACTGATCATCTCTACAGGCGGCGATGACTGTGATTCCCGCACTCGGCGGCAATCTGTTGCCTCCATCTGTTATGAATGGGTGGAGGAATATATCCCTCATTCAATGTTATGGAGGAGCTAATTGCTCAGTCCCCAGATAGAAGTCGATGCTAGAGTCCTGCGTACATGGAGCTATGATCGACTACCAATCCTCCCCTGAGTATTTCAGTCCCTCCTGAGGTAGGTGGGATATTCTTTCCAGTCTGTGCACTCCCTGTATATGAAGGGGCCCTGGCTGCCTCCCATCGGGCCCTGGTCGTTGTGGTTTTTGGAGAATAGATCCCTCCGGGCCGATGGATCTTTTCACAAGGGTGCGACATATGTATATTACACGTACTTTTTTCAGACCTTCCTTTCCCCCATTTGACCAATCTCTGTAATGAATATCGCTACATTTGGTAACCCATATCGCCGCCTAAAAGAATTATTAAAAGCTATTATTACACACAATCCCGAAACTGGAAAGACAACAGATAATCGGCCAATTATAGAACCGATTTTCGTGTTAACACTGACATTAAACTCTATGCAAAATATTAGCATTCACGCCTTTTTCTGTCGTTTACCATGCCCTCATACATTAAGTGACCAAACTGGGTTTATGTACGAGGTAGACAGGCCAGGGATGCGGAACACGCTCGTCTATTGGGATTTGGTCGAGGATTGATGCCCATGTCTGAACAGATATGCTTTTTTGGCGTTTAGATGCTGGAAAGGCATTTTGATAGAGTAAATTGGCGTTACATTGAGTCGGTGTTACATAAATTTGGCATCACTGGTTTTATTTATGATGCTATTATGTCTCTTTACACAAACCCATCGGCAGCAGTTCTCAACTCTGGTTTCATGTCTTCTTCCTTTAACCTAACTAACGGCACACGGCAAGGTTGTCCACTTTCCCCATTAATCTATGTACTCTGTGTTGAGCCCCTTGCTGAGCACATCAGACAGAATCCTTTGATTTCTGGAGTGTCAGTCAATCGGGTTGATCATAAAATAAGTCTCTATGCGGATGACATAATGCTAATCGTATCAAACCCACGTTCCTCGCTCCCTAATATTCTAGAGACTCTTGCAACCTTCTCCAGGGTTTCCTATTATAAACTGAATACTTCCAAGTCTTCTATTATACCCATAACAAATACGGAATCCCAATATGATACTCTAGGAACCTTCAATTTCAAACTGGAAAAGCACGTAGTGGATTACTTAGGTATAAAGGTCACCCCATCCCCTTCCATTACAATTGACGTAAACTACAAGTCCCTCATAGAGGAATTCACAATGGAAATCAAACGCCTGAACACACTCAACCTTTCTTGGGTTGCTAGGATTAATGCCTTTAAAATGTCTCTGTTTCCGAAATTTGTATATCTCTGCAGGGCAATTCCATACATCATCCCCAAGTCACTATGTCTCCAAATCCAAAAACTCCTCTCTGCTTTTATTTGGAACGGGAAAAAACCAAGAGTTAAACGAGAGCTTTTATCTTACAGCGCTAAGGAGGGAGGTTTAGCTTGCCCAAATTTCCAAATATATAATGCTGCCATTTTACTTGAACAGGTGCTATATATATGGAATGATTCTGATTCTACTTTATGGTCTCAAATTGAGTCACAGTCATTTACTCCTTGCCCGCTGTTACACCATCTTAAAGCCTCATTACTTGGTGCTCCCCTACCTTCCACATCGCTTAAATCAATATCGGACCTACTTCCGGTATGGGAAACTTATATTATGCCAACCTCCTGGCTCTATTTAGCGAAGAAAAATGTTCCCCTTAGTCTTTTACGTTGTTGGGCTGACTCCCTCTCGCTTCGTCTGTGGCGAGAACAAGGTATCCTTACGGTCGACCAGCTCTATGAAGAGGAAACCCCCTTATCATTCCTGAATATCTCTGACTCTTTCTCCCTCCCCCGCTCGTCCTTTTTTCAATTTTTGCAAATAAGACATGTACTACAGGCTATTGACTGGCCTAATCCCCCAGTTAAATTCTCTGGTATTCACAACTTTCTTATGAAGAAAAAAGGTTTCGAAAAAGGTACTTCCTTGATATATCATGATATATTAACTAAGTCCTGTATATCTAAATCTCATACTATGATAAAGTGGGAAAAAGAGTTGTCTTCTCAGTTCACCAGAGATCAATGGATTAAAGCCCAAAACATTTCCAACTTATTATCAAAATGTATCAATCACAAAGAAACTATGCTTAAAATACATTTAAGATGGTATCTCCCGCCCACACGATTGGCTAAAATATTTTCGGGTTCATCAGATTTATGCTGGAGAGGATGCGGCCAACAGGGTACTATGTTACATGTTTGGTGGGGATGCCCAAGTATTCAGAAATTCTGGAGCTCAATTTCCTCCCTTTTCCTAAATGTTACTGGTACATCCCTTACTTTAACACCCGAACTCGCAATTCTAGATATTGACCTGCATGATTTTCCTACCTCCCTGCGTACTATCCTATTTCACATTTTAATCGCTGCCAGAACAGCCATTGCATTTAAATGGAAGGATCCTTCTGCCCCGGCAATAGTTGACATAATAATAGAAAGGGTTAACTTTAATTGTGCCTGTGAATTGAGACTGATTGACTCTCCATACATTTGCAATAAGAAAAAATCTCTCTGGAACTTGTGGTTAACCTCTAACTATTGTGCCTCTAATGTTCTGTACTGACTTATTAGGTAATTTCTATTGATGACATTTGGATATTGTCTCTCTTTTCTGTACTATTAAGTTATGTCCACGATTGTTAGTTTTGTTCCGCTCAGGAATTGTCCCCACGGGGAGGTTCTCTGCTTTTGTGTTGTTTAGTGTTAAGTTTAATGCCTTCCTATATGCTGATGTAATCACTCAATCCTTTAATAAAGATATGTTTAAAGAAAAGACCCTCCCATTCTGCAGTTATAGGCATGACGTTTTGCACCTCTCCAGCGCTCGGCGGTACAGAACTCTTTCCTTCCCTCCCTTCCTGTCTCTTTTTTTGTTTTGTGGCTATGGTAATTTCAAGACCACTTAGGTGTAGCAATGCGCAGCCTCCTACCCCGTTGCGAGGTGCGGGGTTAGTTTATCTCCGATTTCCGACTATGAGAATACAACTTGTTCGCGCGTCGGCTCCGCACTAGTGGTCTCAGCAGGGATGGCCTACATGTCGATGCGACTTTCATAGACTTGTTTCTCGTACCGACATTGTAGTGCCTCTGTTCATTTCATATCCGTATGTTTGTTGTAGGTTTTTGGAAAAATGTTTCAATTACAACTTATTATTAATGAAAAGCCTGTCAGGTTTTCTAACCAGGTTTTAGTACCTCCCAATCACATTTGGGGCTTAAAGCTGGTTTTGTTCGTTATACCTCTTCTTAAAGTGGCTGCATTTTCTAATTTCATCCAGCATAAGCCAAATATCAGCACACCACTTCTACATCATGTGTATTCCATTTACTGTTACATCATGGCTTTTATTAGGAACTGATGCTGGTCCTATACCTGCCATTCTCTTTTATTCCCACACTTATACACGGCAGGTCGGCTTTGGTGGGCGTGGGTTCGGTGATCAATTGAGCCTAGCGGTTCCTTTTTGCATTTTCTAACTTGATCACCTCTGCTTCCCCTGTGGAGCCAAGAGTGGACTTTTGGTCGCAGTACCCTTGCCCCTCTGGCCGTAAAATCAGCTTTTTTATCACCTACTTTATATACCAATGTATCTAAAGATTGAAGAGATTCAACTGAAGAAACCATAGTAAATTTAATGTCATCATCAATGGTATTTAGAAAGGAAAAGAAGGCTATGTAACGCCACCACTTTAACACAAATGAAAAGTAGGAAGACACATAGACAAAATTTTCCTCCAAATGGGTCATAACTATATGAGCATAAGTGGGTGCTAAATTTTAACCCGTCGCGATCCCCTTCTTTTGAACATAAAAAGTATCTTTAAATAAGAAATACTTTTCTGTAAGAATGATATTAAGCAGATTAATCAAAAAAGATATACATTGGTCTGAAAAATTTGATGTAATAAGTCTATGTTTCACAGCCTGCATGCCTCTGGTGTGGTCAATAGACATACATAAATTGACCACATCAAACAAGACCAAAATACATGACTCAGGGACTCTTATCTCTCAAATCTTAATTAGAAAATCCGAAGTATCTCTCAAATAGGATTTCGCTGATTGGGCATATGATCTTAATATCTTGTCCAAAGAGATAGCTAATGGACAAAAAAATAGATCCCTGACTAGAAACTATAGGGCGTCTAGGGGGGTTGGTCAACGATTTATGAATTTTAGGTAAACAATATATCACAGGTGTAATAGGAAAATCTACAATAAGATAATCCCTCAATCTCTTATCAATAATATTAGAGACTAATGCTCTATCCACCAAAACTTCAATTTCCCGTCCCAAACAAAATTTAGGGTCATTAGGAATAATCTCATATACCAAATTAACATTAAGCTGTCTCTTATTTTCTGCAATATACATAGATGTATCTAAAACCACAACAGCTCCACCCTTATCGACAGGCTTAATTGTCAAAGATGGATCCTGTGATAATCTTTCAATAGCAAATGCCTCATCCTTAGAAAGATTGCTACCACTTTTAGGCACATTACTATGTCTTAATTGACTGATCTTATTTTAATGGCCTGTATAAAGGTCTCTAATGCCGTATTATTTACAAATGGTAAAAATTCTTTAGTTTATTGCAACCACAATTTATGGAAAGAAATCTCACACATATTCTCATTGTCAACATTATTAGTTTGTTCAAAAAACATTACCTTTAATTTAATTTCATGGAATAAATTGTTTAAATCAATTTTCAATTGAAACCAATCTATCCTATGACTAGGACAAAAAGATAACTCACGTGACAATACTGTGGCTTCAATATCAGTTAGAACATCTGAAGTAAAAATTTACCACTGGATTTTCTTCACTTTGGTTTGTGGACGTTGTTTCCTGATTCTTCCCATTCTGTTTAAATCGTCTGTGATGTTTACGGCCCCCCCTCTGGGTCCGTCCATTGGATCCTGCTCTAAAAAAGGAACATTATCAGAACCATCAGTATCAGACAAATTCGGACGTCGCTTTTTTTGTGGTAACTTAGATTGTCCACTAATACGGTTCACTCTATCTTTCTGCCAAGTATAGATTCTTCCAGATTTATAGTCCTCTTGATCCCTAAACCATTCTTGACGCTTCCCATTCTCAAGTTGTTCCTTAAATTTATCCTGTAAACGGGACATGTCCTCCTTAAATTTGACAAATTCCTCCGTTTTTAAACAAGAAGAAAGTGAGGATTCCAACTCCTGTATCTTAAGATTAATTTCAGCTAATTCCAACTACAAAAATTCAATATTCAGCAAAATTACAAAATTAAATTATTAGAAATTTGGACAAACCGCTGACAAAAGTCCTCATTGTTAGGAAACAAATTAGGTGTTAAATGAGATCGCATTCCTCATGGAATTCCATTAGCCTTAAAATATTCCCCTAAAGTGATCATGTAAATTCATAGAGATAGCTTTCTTATTAACATTTTCCCACTGTCTTTTTAAGTTGACAGCCGAAGGAACATTCAGGAATGACACCTCATCAGGTAGTCCTTGAAGGATCCTACTCACGTCTTCCTCAGAATACGAAAACACATTGGGTGTAGCTTCCATTTTGCAGAAGATCCAAAATATAAGTAATAAAAGTCCGTGCTCGCTTATAAGATCCACTAAGCAATAAACATATACTCGGCAGCACCGGGAATATTCCACAGTAAAGAGTGCAAGTCCAAACCCTGTCCACGGGCCACACAAAATCCAAAGCACATCCAGACAGCACCTCATCTTTTCAATGGTCTTTATTCCCCAAAAGGGCAACATTTTAGCCCATTATTGAGCCTTTCTCAAGCAATAGTATAGTGTCAACACTCCATTTAAATACAAGTTAATAAATTGTTAAACACGTGACATCTGTGTTAACCAACATACAAAATAGATGATATAATCAAAATCAACAAACAGTGTAAATTGTCATACAGTGTACATAATAGTCATACAATGTGTTTAATTTACCACATAGTGTGTAATATTAATAAAGTAAAAAGTGTAAATACCTCATAATTCTCCACAAATAAACAAGGACTTTTTGGACCAAAATTTCTTACTATCTTAAAGCACGTGTCATGTGTCATGGGAAAACAATCTCTGAATCACATAGATAGGTAAAAGTGTCAAAAAGTTATTCTCACATAAAGTTAAACATGCCAGATTTCAAAAATAGGGCTCTGTCAGAGAGGCCAAAACTGGCTCCAGCAGTAAGGGGTTAAACACGTTTGTTCCCTCTGTCACACCGGTTCTCACGGATACTCTTGTTGTATTAGAAAGGGCAAAGGGAGGGGGTTGTGGTTCCCTAACTAAATATATTTCCAGACAGAAAGGGGGCTGATTTGTTGAAGGGCGGGTTTGAGAATGGTTTTCAGATTCCGTCTTCGGCCCATGTTGTCCCCTTTTCGCCTAAAAATCTTCGTTCGTCCCTTCAGCACCCGGAGGTGGTAACGGAGAAGTTGGTGAAGGAGGTGGCATTGAGACAGATGGCGGGTCCGTTCGCCATTTCCAGATTTGGTGGTGTCTCCACTAGGGGTAGTTCCCGAAAAAGAGCATATCAAGTTTAAGCTTATTCATCACCTCTCTTTCCTAGAGGTTGTTTGGTTAATGATGGTATTGATTCGGAGCTTTGTTCAGTTGTTTACACATCTTTCGTTGCAACGATACGTTGGGTTCAGACTTATGGTCGGGGAGCCCTTTTGGCTAAGATGGATATTGAATCGGCCTTTCGTCTCTTCCCTGTTCATCCAGATAGCATTCTGTTGCTGGGCTGTTACTGGGATGGTTCCATCTTTGCAGGTAGATGCCTGCCAATGGGTTGTACCATCTCCTGTGCTTAATTCAAGGCTTTTAGTTCTTTTTTGGAATGGCTTGTTAAGGATGTTTCAGGAATCCCGTCTTCTTCGGATTCTAGCGTCTGCGCAAATGTGTTATCTTCGGTGCAATGGGTAGCGGACCATTTTGGGGTCCCTTTGGCACCTGAAAAAACAGAGGGTCTGACAACACGTCTTAATTTTTTGGGTATATGCATTAACTCTGACCTTTTAGAGTGCCGTTTGCTGGCGGACAAATTGGATGTGCTCATGACAGAGGTCCGCAGGGTGCTTTTGTTAAAGAAAATTCAGCTGCGGGACAACCAATCATTGCAGGGAAAACTCAATTTTCCCATTATGGTGACAGCGGAAATTTTGGTAGAGAGGTTAAGGGACAGGAAGGTGCGTTTCTACTGTGACAACATGGGGGTGGTTCAGGCCATTAACTATCTTTCTGCCTCATCGCCACTGGTCATTAGGCTCTTTCGGGGCCTGGTGCTCCATTGTTTGGATTTATACCTTTGGGTGGTGGCGGAGCATGTGCCAGGAGTTCGGAATGAAGCGGCTGACACTTTGTTTCGTTTGCAGAGGGATAGTTTCCGAGAATTTGCTCTGGGCACTGCGATCAATGGTGTGAAGTGTCACAAGCACCTCTGGAACATGGTCTGACTACAGCAGGCAGGTTGTTTAGGGCCTCGTTAGCTGAGTCCACTTGGGCAGCTTATGTGGCTTCTTGGTCCCTTTGGGAGCGGTGGTTGGAGGGGTTAGGTGGCACTCTTTCAGATGAGGATCGGGGTGCGGCGCTTTTCTGTTTCTTGGAGCATACCGATGGGGAAGGGTGGTCTAATTCAAAGGTGACTCATTTTTTGTGTCTGCCTTAGCCATTGGTTTTAAGTGGAGGGGGTTGAAAGTTGAAAGATGTTATGAAGGACTTTATGGTCATACAGGCGTTGAAGGGGCTTAGGAGGGGTCCCAAAATCCCTGACGACTGTTGGCCAATCCTCTTCTCTTTGCTGGAATGAATTTGGAAGGAGTTGGACGGTGTGTGCATTTCGGGTTCGGAGGTTGTCTTTTTAGGTTAGCGTTTTTGTTGGCATTTTTTGGGGCGCTGCATGTGGGGGAATTGGTCAGTGGGGGTTTTACGGGCAGTGAGTGTGTGGCTGTCTGGGAAAGGTTTAGAATTTTGGATTCGGAGGTCCAAAACAAATAGGTATGGGAGGGGTAAGAAGGTGTTCTTGGGTGAGAAATTGGGGGCGCTGTTGTGCCCGATGCATTGTTTTCAAGATTACGGGCAGGTACACCTGGGTGGAGACGGGCCTTTATTGCACCACATGGACGGGTCTTACTTGTCTAGTTATCAGTTTACAGCAGTTTTGCGAAGATGCCTTTTGGCAGTGGGGTTGGAGCCTTCATAGTTCGCTCCCCATTCCTGTCGGATTGGGGTGGCTACCAACGCAGTGAATATGGGTCTTAGCGAGGAGGTGGTGCGTTAGATTGGCCTTTGGGACTGAGAGCATTTTTGTTTATACATATGCCCTCATTTGGTGGCCAATTCCGGTGAGGTGTAGAGGTAGTTGGGTTTTTAGTAAAAAAAAAAAAATGAGGGGGATGTTCCATTTTCTTGGGCCCAGTCTAGTTATTTGTGTTGTCTAGTTAGTCCTGTTATTTGTTGGTTGTGTGTTTTCCCTTTGTGTTTTTCTTTCACTTCTTTTCCCCTCTGTTTCTTCCCGCAGCGCGAGTTCAGTGCCTGATGTGGATATTTGGGCACTCGTTGGTCCATTGGGGTGCTGTGCATGCAGATATACCAGTGAATGGTCGGCAGCCGGGGGTTTTCCAGAGATGTGGTGTTGATCCGGTGGCTGGGCTTTAGAGGTATGAGGTGGAGTGCTTTGTTGTCTGAATTCCACCGATGTGCTGGTTAGGAGCGAGCCCCTGACATTTTGGTTCTCCATTTGGGCAGAAATTATTTAGGCTTCCACCCATCATGGGAGTTCATAAGGGATATCCGTTTTGATCTGTTACGATAATGGTCTTTATTTCCGGGACTGATCACAGTCTGGTCAGATATGGTCCCGAAGCAGTATTGGAGATACGCTTTTTCGGTAGCTCAGCTGAATAGGACTTGGATTATGCTGAACAGGACTATCTGTGTGTTTGTGGCGAGGAATGGAGGTATTTTTGTGTGGCATCTGGAGTTGGAGTCGGGTGAGGGTAATTTCTGGAGGGATGATGGGGTACACCTTAATGCTGTGGGGCTTGATCTCTGGACTTCAGGAAGGGGTGGAGAGGGCTTTGGGGCTATGGGATGCTGTGCATGCATGAGGGGTTCATGGCATGCTGGCAGTGGCGGTGAAGGGGCATGGGAACTGGGAAGAATTTGGTGGCGGTGGTGATAACTGGTTATGGTTCTCCAATCGTTAAGTTACATTTTGGATTGGTCAGGCAAAGGCTGGGGCTCTTCAGGGTGGTGTCCCTGGGGAGCGTTTCAAGAGGTGGTAGTTACCGGAGGTGGGGTATGGTGCCCTTGAGCTGGGATTAAGGACTGAGGGTAATAGAGCAAGAAGAAGTTCAAGAAGGTGCCAGACAAAGATAGCTCCAAGGACCTCAGCCCCATTGGTTTTCTAGAATATTTCAGATATTTAATTTATTTAGTATGGAGTTATTATATATTTGGATACGGTTATTATGTTCCTGTATTGTTTATAAAGCTGCTGTGGCCAATTTATCCAAACTGGTGTGGTGTCTTCTTTGGGGGTTAGATCTTTAGTGGATAATCCAGTAGGCGATGCTGCATCCTCCTGATAAGACTTATTAAGTTTCATATAGTAACATGCTCTGCTGATTTATGGATAACACATCATACCTCATCAGTAATGTATCTTCTGCACTGGCATATATGTTTGCAGTGCTTTGTACATTATTGTGTTTATGCATGCTCTTACATTATAGTAAGTGTATGTTTCATATATGTCACAGTTTTACACTATCCTATGAAATAAAGTTGAAATATATCGCTGCTTGTCAATGCTTGCTGGGAAAGAGTTTTGCTGCCTGTCAACTTATGCTCCACACACATGGGGAGGACAGAACACCTGTATTTATTAATACAGCAAAAACAAATAATTCTTTAGTGACTTTTTTGTTGCTGAAATTCATTGGATAAATCTTCAATTAAAGGTTGGTATTTTGCATACTTCAAGCCCAAGCAAACGCTACTAACTATCTCTGTCAGTCATTTTCTTTAATTTGTTTTGATATTATTTAACACTGAGAATAAGGTCTCACAAAAGTATGTAGAGGGAAAAATTATTAACAGTGGGAGCAGTGTTTGCAGCTGCCTGGATATAAATCTGCAGCTGTGAGCAGTGCTTACAGCTGCCTGGTTATAAATCTGCAGCTGTGAGCAGTGTTTACAGCTGCCTGGATATAAATCTGCAGCTGTGGGCAGTGTTTACAGCTGCCTGGGTATAAATCTGCAGCTGTGAGCAGTGTTTACAGCTGCCTGGGTATAAATCTGCAGCTGTGAGAAGTGTTTACAGTTGCCTGGGTATAAATCTGCAGCAGTGAGCAGTGCTTACAGCTCCCTGGGTATAAATCTGCAGCTGTGAGCAGTGTTTACAGCTGCCTGGGTATAAATCTGCAGCTGTAAGCAGTGTTTATAGCTGCCTGGGTATAAATCTGCAGCTGTGAGCAGTGTTTATAGCTGCCTGGGTATAGATCTGCAGCTGTGGGCAGTGTTTATAGCTGCCTGGGTATAAATCTGCAGCTGTAATCAGTGTTTACAGCTGCCTGGGTATAAATCTGCAGCTGTAATCAGTGTTTACAGCTGCCTGGGTCTAAATCTGCAGCTGTGATCAGTGCTTACAGCTCCCTGGGTATAAATCTGCAGCTGTGAGCAGTGTTTACAGCTGCCTGGATTTAAATCTGCAGCTGTGAGCAGTGTTTACAGCTGCCTGATTATAAATCTGCAGCTGTAATCAGTGTTTACAGCTGCCTGGGTATAAATCTGCAGCTGTGAGCAGTGTTTATAGCTGCCTGGGTATAAATCTGCAGCTGTGAGCAGTGTTTATAGCTGCCTGGGTATAAATCTGCCGCGGTGAGCAGTGTTTATAGCTGCCTGGGTATAGATCTGCAGCTGTGGGCAGTGTTTACAGCTGCCTGGGTATAAATCTGCAGCTATAATCAGTGTTTACAGCTGCCTGGGTATAAATCTGCAGCTGTGAGCAGTGTTTACAGCTGACTGGTTATAAATCTGCAGCTGGGAGCAGTGTTTACAGCTGCCTGAATATAAATCTGCAGCTGTGAGCATTGTTTATAGCTGCCTGGGTATAAATCTGCAGCTGTGAGCAGTGTTTACAGCTGCCTGGGTATAAATCTGCAGCTGTGAGCAGTGTTTACAGCTGCCTGGGTATAAATCTGCAGCTGTGAGCAGTGTTTCAGCTGCCTGGTATAAATCTGCAGCTGTGAGCAGTGTTTACAGCTGCCTGGGTATAAATCTGCAGCTGTGAGCAGTGTTTACAGCTGCCTGGGTATAAATCTGCAGCTGTGAGCAGTGCTTACAGCTGCCTGGGTATAAATCTGCAGCTGTGAGCAGTGTTTACAGCTGCCTGGGTATAAATCTGCAGCTGTTAGCAGTGTTTACAGCTGCCTGGGTATAAATCTGCAGCAGTGAGCAGTGTTTACAGCTGCCGGGATATAAATCTGCAGCTGTGAGCAGTGTTTACAGCAGCCTGGGTATAAATCTGCAGCTGTGAGCAGTGTCTTCAGCTGCCTGGGTATAAATCTGCAGCTGTGAGCAGTGTTTGCAGCTGTCTGAGAAAATCTGCAGCTGTGAGCAGTGTTTACAGCTGCCTGGATTTAAATCTGCAGCTGTGAGCAGTGTTTACAGCTGCCTGGGTATAAATCTGCATCTGTAATCAGTGTTTACAGCTGCCTGGGTATAAATCTGCAGCTGTGAGCAGTGTTTATAGCTGCCTGGGTATAAATCTGCAGCTGTGAGCAGTGCTTTCAGCTGCCTGGGTATAAATCTGCAGCTGTGAGCAGTGTTTACAGCTGCCTGGGTATAAATCTGCAGCTGTGAGCAGTGCTTACAGCTGCCTGGGTATAAATCTGCAGCTGTGAGCAGTGTTTACAGCTGCCTGGGTATAGATCTTCAGCTGTGAGCAGTGTTTACAGCTGCCTGGGTGTAAATCTGCGGCTGTGAGCAGTGTTTATAGCTGCCTGGGTATAGATTTGCAGCTGTGGGCAGTGTTTACAGCTGCCTGGGTATAAATCTGCAGCTGTAAGCAGTGTTTACAGCTGCCTGGGTATAAATCTGCGGCTGTGAGCAGTGCTTACAGCTGCCTGGGTATAAATCTGCATCTGTAATCAGTGTTTACAGTTGCCTGGATATAAATCTGCAGCTGTTATCAGTGTTTACAGCTGCCTGGGTATAAATCTGCAGCTGTGAGCAGTGTTTACAGCTGCCTGGGTATAAGTCTGCGGCTGTGAGCAGTGTTTACAGCTGCCTGGGTATAAGTCTGCGGCTGTGCGCAGTCCGTACCGCTGCCTGGGTATACATCTGCAGCTGTGAGCAGTGCTTACAGCTGCCTGGGTATAAATCTGCATCTGTTAGCAGTGTTTACAGCTGCCTGGTTATAAATCTGCAGCTGTAATCAGTGTTTACAGCTGCCTGGGTATAAATCTGCAGCTGTGAGCAGTGTTTACAGCTGGCTGGATATAAATCTGCAGCTGTGAGCAGTGTTTACAGCTGCCTGGGTATAAATCTGCATCTGTAATCAGTGTTTACAGCTGCCTGGATATAAATCTGAAGCTGTCATCAGTGTTTACAGCTGCCTGGGTATAAATCTGCAGCAGTGAGCAGTGCTTAAGCTGCCTGGTATAAATCTGCATCTGTAATCAGTGTTTACAGCTGCCTAGGTATAAATCTGCAGCTGTGAGCAGTGTTTACAGCTGCCTGGGTATAAATCTGCAGCTGTGAGCAGTGTTTACAGCTGCCTTGTTATAAATCTGAAGCTGTCAGCAGTGTTTACAGCTGCCTGGGTATAAATCTGCAGCTGTAATCAGTGTTTACAGCTGCCTGGGTATAAATCTGCAGCTGTGAGCAGTGTTTACAGCTGGCTGGATATAAATCTGCAGCTGTGAGCAGTGTTTAAAGCTGTCTAGGTATAAATCTGCAGCTGTGAGCAGTGTTTACAGCTGCCTGGGTATAAATCTGCAGCTGTGAGCAGTGTTACAGCTGCCTGGGTATAAATCTGCAGCTGTGAGCAGTGTTTACAGCTGCCTGGATATAAGTCTGCAGCTGTAAGCACTGCTCACAGCTGCCTGGGTATAAATCTGCAGCTGTGAGCAGTGCTTACAGCTGCCTGGGTATAAATCTGCAGCTGTGAGCAGTGTTTACAGCTGGCTGGATATAAATCTGCAGCTGTGAGCAGTGTTTAAAGCTGCCTAGGTATAAATCTGCAGCTGTGAGCAGTGTTTACAGCTGCCTGGTATAAATCTGCGCTGTGAGCAGTGCTTACAGCTACCTGGGTAAAAATCTGCATCTTATCATGTTACAGCTGCTTGGGTATAAATTGCAGCTGTAGCAGTGTTTACAGCTACCTGGGTTATAAGTCTGCGGCTCTGTGAGCAGTGCTTTACAGCTGCCTGGGTATAAATCTGCAGCTGTAATCAGTGTTTACAGCTGCCTGGGTATAAATCTGCAGCTGTGAGCAGTGTTTACAGCTGGCTGGATATAAATCTGCAGCTGTGAGCAGTGTTTAAAGCTGCCTAGGTATAAATCTGCAGCTGTGAGCAGTGTTTACAGCTGCCTGGGTATAAATCTGCGGCTGTGAGCAGTGCTTACAGCTACCTGGGTATAAATCTGCATCTGTAATCAGTGTTTACAGCTGCTTGGGTATAAATCTGCAGCTGTGAGCAGTGTTTACAGCTGCCTGGGTATAAATCTGCAGCTGTGAGCAGTGTTTACAGCAGCCTGGGTATAAATCTGCAGCTGTGAGCAGTGTTTACAGCTGCCTGGGTATAAATCTGCAGCTGTGAGCAGTGTTTATAGCTGCCTGGGTATAAATCTGCAGCTGTGAGCAGTGTTTACAGCTTCCTGGGTATAAATCTGCAGCTGTGAGCAGTGTTTACAGCTTCCTGGGTATAAATCTGCAGCTGTGAGCAGTGCTTACAGCTGCCGGGGTCTAAATCTGCAGATGGAAGCAGTGTTTTCAGCTGCGGGGGTATACATCTGCAGCTGTAAGCAGTGTTTATAGATGCCTGGGTATAAATCTGCAGCTGTGAGCAGTGTTTACAGCTGCCTGGTATAAATCTGCAGCTGTGAGCAGTGTTTACAGCTGCCTGGGTATAAATCTGCAGCTGTGAGCAGTGTTTACAGCTGCCTGGGTATAAATCTGCGGCTGTGAGCAGTGCTTACAGCTGCCTGGGTATAAATCTGCAGCTGTAATCAGTGTTTACAGCTGCCTGGGTATAAATCTGCAGCTGTGAGCAGTGTTTACAGCTGGCTGGATATAAATCTGCAGCTGTGAGCAGTGTTTAAAGCTGTCTAGGTATAAATCTGCAGCTGTGAGCAGTGTTTACAGCTGCCTGGGTATAAATCTGCAGCTGTGAACAGTGCTTACAGCTGCCTGGGTATAAATCTGCAGCTGTGAGCAGTGTTTACAGCTGCCTGGGTATAAATCTGCAGCTTGTAGCAGTGTTTACAGCTGCCTGGGTATAAATCTGCAGCTGTAAGCATGTTTAAGCTGCCTGGGTATAAATCTGCAGCTGTGAGCAGTGTTTACAGCTTCCTGGGTATAAATCTGCAGCTGTGAGCAGTGTTTACAGCTTCCTGGGTATAAATCTGCAGCTGAGAGCAGTGCTTACAGCTGCCTGGGTATAAATCTGCAGCTGTAAGCAGTGTTTACAGCTGCCTGGGTATAAATCTGCAGCTGTAAGCAGGTTTATAGATGCCTGGTATAAATCTGCAGCTGTGAGCAGTGTTTACAGCTGCCTGGTATAAATCTGCAGCTGTGAGCAGTGTTTACAGCTGCCTGGTATAATCTGCAGCTGTGAGCAGTGTTTACAGCTGCCTGGGTATAAGTCTGCGGCTGAGAGCAGTGCTTACAGCTGCCTGGGTATAAATCTGCAGCTGTAATCAGTGTTTACAGCTGCCTGGGTATAAATCTGCAGCTGTGAGCAGTGTTTACAGCGGGCCTGGATATAAATCTGCACTGTGAGCAGTGTTTAAAGCTGCCCTAGGTATAAATCTGCAGCTGTGAGCAGTGTTTACAGCTGCCTGGGTATAAATCTGCAGCTGTGAGCAGTGTTTACAGCTGCCTGGGTATAAGTCTGCGGCTGTGAGCAGTGCTTACAGCTCCCTGGGTATAAATCTGCAGCTGTGAGCAGTGTTTATAGCTGCCTGGGTATAAATCTGCAGCTGTTAGCAGTGTTTACAGCTGCCTGGGTATAAATCTGCAGCTGTGAGCAGGGTTTATAGCTGCCTGGTATAAATCTGCAGCTGTGAGCAGTGTTTACAGCTTCCTGGGTATAAATCTGCAGCTGTGAGCAGTGTTTACAGCTTCCTGGGTATAAATCTGCAGCTGTGAGCAGTGTTTACAGCTGTCTGGGTATAAATCTGCAGCAGTGAGCAGTGTTTAAAGCTGCCGGGATATAAATCTGCAGCTGTGAGCAGTGTTTACAGCTGCCTGGGTATAAATCTGCAGCTGTGAGCAGTGCTTACAGCTGCCTGGGTATAAATCTGCAGCTGTGAGCAGTGTTTACAGCTGCCTGGGTATAAGTCTGTCACTGTGAGCAGTGTTTAAAGCTGCCTGGTTATAAATCTGCAGCTGAGAGCAGTGTTTATAGCTGCCTGGGTATAAATCTGCAGCTGTAAGCAGTGTTTATAGATGCCTGGGTATAAATCTGCAGCTGTGAGCAGTGCTTACAGCTGCCTGGGTATAAATCTGCAGCTGTGAGCAGTGTTTACAGCTGCCTGGGTATAAATCTGCAGCTGTAAGCAGTGTTTATAGCTGCCTGGGTATATATCTGCTGCTGTGAGCAGTGTTTACAGCTGCCTGGGTATAAATCTGCAGCTGTGAGCAGTGTTTACAGCTGCCTGGGTATAAATCTGCAGCTGTGAGCAGTGTTTATAGCTGCCTGGGTATAAATCTGCGGCTGTGAGCAGTGTTTGCAGCTGTCTGAGAAAATCTGCGGCTGTGATCGGTGTTTGCAGCACGTCACTCCTGCTATTGGGGGCCATCTCCCGCCCCCAGTTGGGTTGCTTAACCTCCCGCAGCTGAAGCGCTGCCAGAGGTTCTTTGTGTAAGCGGCATCAGGGAAGCATCTTTGGACGCTGCCCTGAAGCCACTGACCGCCGCCGCTGTCAGAGATGCTCTGGTAGCTTCATAGGAAGCTACAAAAGCAGGAAGACCCAGAGAGCGTTGCTGAGAAGGGGGCGGGGCTTAGCGGGACCTGCGCAGCTCCGTCCCATATCCCTGAGCAGAGCAGCATGAAGAGACAGGATGCCGGCAGCAGGACAGGTGAGTGCAGTACTGGATATGTGTGTGGGGAGGGAGGTGGCTGAGTGTATGTGAGGGGAGGAGGTTGTGAGTGTTTGTGTGCAGGGCAGAGGTGTGTGTGTGCAGTGGCTGAGTGTGTGTGTTTGTGTGGGGGAGGGATGGGTGTATTGCAGTGTGCGGGGAAGGGGTGTGTGTGTATTTCAGTGTGCGGGGGAGAGTTTTGTGCACTTCAGTTTGCATGCTAGGGGTTTGTGTGAGTGTGTGGGGGATGGGTGTGTGTATTTCAATGTGCATGTGAGGGGTGTGTGTTTGAGTGTGCATGGGATGGGTGTGCATGTGTTTGAGTGTGCATGCAAGGGTTGTGTGTGTTTGAGTGTGCTGGGGAGGGGTGTGTGTGTATTTCAGTGTGCGTGGGAGGGATGTGTTTGTTTGTGTGTGGGGGAGGGGTGAATGTGTTTGAATGTGCAAGGGGGTAGGTATTGCCCACTTATCTTTAGCCCCTTGGTCCTGTTTCCTGCCCCCTGCGGTCTGTCTTTGGCAGCTGCAGGGGGCAGGAGTTACCCTCTTGTCTCCTGTCCCTTGCTCCGGTCTCCTACCCCCTGCAGTCTGTCTTTGGTATTGACAGACTCTTGTCATTATAGCCTATTCAGAATCCAGGAAGGCTGGGTGACTCTCCATCCCCCAAAGTACCCAGTATTCTTATCATGGAAAGCTGGGTGTTACCTGTGGATGATGGGTGTCATCCAGCTTTCCTGGATGCTGAGTAGGGTATGTAGCCTATATGTATGTGTGTAATTTTTGCTTATTTACAGGTTCCCATTTGCACTACGTCAGATGCGGTGGAGTATGTTGGATCAACCTTGGATGTATTTTTTTCAAATAAAATGGCTAAAGAGGGTTGGTGCTAGGGAGTGTTTATTTAAATAAAAGGGTTTTTTTTGCAGAATTTCTGTTTGTGTTTTCTTTCCATATAATTCCAGTGATAGCAGTGGAGGTGTCTGACAGACACCTCTTTAATACTATCGCTCAGGCTTGGTGTCAGTCAGTGGTGTTTCTTGTTGCCCAAGGCTGACACTAACCCTGTGTCACTATTACCCCAGTACCCAATGCACCAGGGATACTAGGAAGAGCCGGTAACCGTCAGAAGCAGACCCTCTAATGTGATAGTCTGCTTCTGGAGCAGCTGCAGGCTGGTATTTTTAGAATGGGAAGGGACCAGTATTGATTTTTCTGAAAATGTATTTATTTAATGAGAATCTTAACATGAGCATCCACTGTAATGATTACAGGAGGTGCCCACTTTGGGCTTCTCAATAAATAAATGGTTTTTGAAAACAAAATAAGACGTGGGGTCTCCTCCATTTTCCATAAGCAGTCAAGGTAAAACCAACAGCTGCAGCCTGATACTATCAGAATTAAAAGGTCCATTAACACTAGTCCCTTCCCACTCTAAAAATGCCAGCCCACAGCCACCCCAGAAGTGAACCATCACATTAGAGGGTCTGCTTCTGACAGTTACTCAGCTCTTCCCAGTACCCCTGGGGCATTAGGTATTGGAGTAATGGTGACACAGGGTTAGTGTCAGTCTTGGGGTGACAAAAACTACTGCTGGCTGACACCAAGTCCAAGCGCTAGTAATGGAGAGGTGTTGGTCACATACTGCCATTACTAAAACTGGAATTAAATGGGAAACAAAAACACACAAATTGCACAAAAAACTTTTATTTAAATAAACACTCCCCGGCTACAGCCCTCTTTCACCATTTTATTAAAGAAATCAATCCAACGTTGGTCTGACATAATCCAATGAGTCCGACATAGTCCAAAGGGGAAACCTGTATGAATAGTATGAATATAAGAACATTAAAAAAACATGACAGTACTAAACTCCATCTCCTGCATCCCCTGAAGATCATTCCTGAAACTGATCTTCTGAGGGTGCAGGGTACAGAGTTCAACCTGCACAATATGATTTTGGGGAGTGCAGGCACAACCACAGCACAATCTCCAGGGGTGTGGTCCTATGCCCTTCCAAGGAGATTGTAAGAAGTTCTCTGTACTCCTCTCTCCCACCACTCCCCACCATTGTGCTATGCATCCTAGTGCCAACACAAAATACAACCTCCATCACCCATAACCTCTCCGCCTAATACCCCATAGTCCTCTCACCTCCATCTATCACTCCATAACCTTCCTACATACACCTATCACCCCATAACCTCCCCACCTATCACCCCATGTTGAGTTTGTACAGAGGTGGCTACAGGAAGGGAAGTGCTGAAAAAAATAGAATTCTAAGATGTTTGTGTGGGTTAAATTTTACAGGGACGACTCATGGTCGAAAGAAGTCATCATAGCGGTCTGGACAGGATGGAGAAGAAAAGGGAAAGATAACAATTCCAGTCACAGGAGACGTCTCCGGTGAGTCCCTAGATGTTACTGCACTGTAGTCACTTAAATGTCTGCAGAGCCTGTGTACACTGGTATATACCACTATAATCACTGTATGGTAGAAATATTGGTTGTAATGTAATGGTTTAGGTTCATGCACAGTTTGGCAGTATCTCCCAACTCTTCTGGATGCTGAACAGGCCTCCAACAGTCCAGAAAGGCTGGGTGATGCCAAAACCCTAAATTAGCTTTCTTCCAGAGCCGTTACACAGTTAGTTGGAGTGGGAGTGTCTGTTTGAAGGGGCGTGGCTCAACAAAAAGAGGGCGTGGTCATGTAACCTTCGGATCTCCCACTTTCCCACTTTAAAAGTTGGTAAGTATGGTATAAATCTGCGGCTGGGAGCACTGTTTACAGCTGCCTGGGTATAAATCTACAGCTGTGAGCAGTGTTTGCAGCTGCCAGAGACAAATCTGTGGCTGTGAGCAGTGTTTACAGCTGCCTGGATATAATTCTGAAGCTGTCAGCAGTGTTTGCAGCTGCCTGTGAAAATCTGAGGCTGTGAGCAGTGTTTCCAGCTGTCATAGAAAATCTGTGCCTGGGAGCAGTGTTTGCAGCTGCCTGGGTATAAATCTGCGGCTATGAGTATGGTTTACACATGCCTTGTTATAAATCTGCAGCTGTGAGCAGTGTTTGATGCCGCCTGAATGCCAGTCTGCTTGCTGCTTTGGCTTCACTAATGAAATTCACTAATGCACTAAGCACACTGTCTGCTTTCTGGCTTAACTAAGGGAGATAATATGGTACAGTTCGTGCCGCGGTTGCCCTGCCTCCGGATGCTGACACTGTCTGTTTCCTTATCTGGCTTCACTAAGGGAGGTAAGATGGCACTCTTCGTGCCGTGCTCTCAGTAGGGGAGTTGTCCTGCCTCTGGATGCTGATGCTGTCAGGTAGTGAAGCCAGAGCAGCAAGCAGACAGTGTCAACATCTGTAGATGGGGCAACTGTGGTACAAACAACACCATGACACGCGTGTCAGCAAAAATCTCTCAGCCTGTCACCTCTCTCACAGGTTAACCCCCCGGAGGGGTTACTTAACCTCCCGCAGCTGAACAGCTGCTGGAGGTTCTTTGTATGAGCAGCATCAGGGCAGCATCAAGAGATACTGTCCTGAAGCCACTGACCGCCACCGTCGATGCGGTGGCGAGAGCCAGGGACTCCAGAGCACAGCTGGGAAAGAGAGAGATTGACTTAGCGGGATCTGCAAAACTCCACCCCCTCTCCTCAGCAGAGCAGTGTGAAGAGCCAGGATGCTGGCAGCAGAACAGATGAGTGCACTACCAATGGTGTGTGTGTAGTGGGTGGGGTGTGTGTGTGTTTGAGTGTGCGGGGAAGTTTGTGTATGTGTTTGAGTGTGCGGGGGTGTTTGTGTGTGTGTGTTTCAGTGTATGAGGGAGTCGTGTGTGTTTAAGTGTGCGGGGGAGAAGTGTGTATGTGTTGAGTGTGTGGGAGAAGGATGTGTGTGTTTGAGTGTGCGGTTTAAGGTGTGAGTATATTGAGTGTGTGGGGGGAGGAGTGTGTGTTTGAGTGTGTGGGGGAGTGTGGTGTGTGTTTCAGTGTGAGGGGGTGGCTCAGTTTTTGTGCTTGAGTGTGCGAGGGAAGCGGGATGTGTGTGTGAGGGAGCCAGGATGTGTGTTTGAGTGTGCAGGGGAGGTGGGATGTGTGTTTGAGTTTGCCGGAGAGCGGAGATGTGTATTTCAGTGAGCAGGTTAGGAGTGTGTGTGTATTGGAGTGTGGGGGAAGGGTGTGTGTGTCTCAGTGTGTGGGAGAGGGGTGTATGTGTTTGAGTGTGCAAGGGGATAGGAGTTGCCCACTTGTTTTCTGCCTTTGCCCCTATCTCCTGCCCTCAGCAGTCTGTTTCTCGCAGTCTCAATGGGCAGGAGACAGGCCACAGGGGGTAGAAGTTTCCCTCTCCTCCCTGTCTCCTTCCCCCTGCAGTCTGTCTCTGGCAGTTGCAGGGAGCAGGAGACAGGCTGTAGGGGACTGACTCTGGTGATTGCCTATGACAATAGCCTATTCAGCATCCAGGAAAGCTGAGTGACATTCCATGCCCCCAAAGGTGGCACCCAGTATTCCTGTCATGGAAAGCTGAATGTTACCTGTGGGCGATGGGTGTCACCCAGCTTTCCTGGATGCTGGATAGGATTTCCAACCTATATGTATATATGTTTATGTGTGTAATGTTTGTTTATTTACAGGTTCCCATTTGGACTATGTCAGATTCGTGGTCTACGTCGGATCAACCTTGGAACTATTTTGTTTCAAATAAAATGGTTAAAGAGGGCTGGTGTCGGGGAGTGTTTATTTAGATAAAAGTTTTTTTGTGCAATTTGTGTTTTTTTCCATATATTTCCAGTGATAGTAGTGGAGGTGTCTGACAGACGCTACTTCATTACTATCATTTGGGCTTGGTGTCAGTCAGTGGTGTTTCTTGTTGCCCATGACTGACACTAACCCTGTATCACTATTACCCCAGTACCAACTCACAAGGGGGTACTGGCAAAGCCACTAACGGCCAAAAGCGGCCCCTCGAATGTGATGGTCCGCTTTTGGACCAGGTGCAGGCTGGGATTTTACGAATGCAAAGAACCAGTATCAATGGTTCTTCCCATCCATTTCAAAAACTGATTTTTGAAAAAAAAAAATGAAGTGGGGTCCACCCATTTTCCATAACCAGCCAAGGTGAAACCAACAGCTGCAGCCTGAAACTGATCAGAATGGGAAGGTCCATAGATACCGGTCCCTCCAACTCTAAAAATACTAGCCCGCAGTCGCCCAGAAGCGGACTATCATATTAGAGGGTCAACTTCTGATGGTGACCTGGCTCTTCCCAGTACGCCTGGTGCATTAGGTTTTGGGGTAATAGTGACATGGGGTTGGTGTCAGCCTTGGGGTGACAAAAAACTACTGCTTGCAGACACCAAGCCCGAGGACTAGTAATGGAGAGGCATCTGTCAGGTCCTCCATTACTAAAACTGAAATTAAATGGAAAAAGATCACAAATTGCACAAAAAACAGTTTATTTTAATAACACTCCTGGGGTTTACCGTTTTTTCACATTTTTTAAAATAAATAAATCCAATTTTGGGTCTACATAATCCAATGATTTCGACAAATTCCAAAAAGGGGAAAAACCCTGAAAAAAAAATCAAAACATAAAAAAAAAAATACATATTAACCCACCCCTTTGCGCCACTGAGTTCATGGAGATGAAAGCGGGGTCTGTACCCCTCTTCTCACCATCCCACTATTGTGTTATGCATCATAGTGCCAACACAAAATACACCCCCATCACCTCATAACCTCTCCACCCAATGCCCCATAGTCCTCTTACCTCCACCTATCACTCAATAGCCTATCCACCTAATACCCATACCCCCAAACCTCTACTTATCCTCCCACCTACCCCCCCATAACCTTTCCCACCTATTCCCAATACCCTCTCACCTCCACCTATTACCCTAAAACCCTTTCCCCCCTGCCCCATCACTCAATATCCCCCCCATCTATGCCCCCCATGTGGATTGTACAAAAGGTGGTCACAGTAAGAGGTGCCAAAAAAAAAAAATTTCAAATGTTTTGGGGAAAAATTTTTTGCAGGGGGAGTCAGGCCAGGGGAAACATCATGGCAGTCTGGACAGGATGGAGAAGAAAAGGGAAAAAGAAAAATTACAGTCATAGATGTCGTCTCCGCTGAGTCCTGCACTTTTAGTCACTAAAAAAGTTGCAGAGCCCCGTGTACAGGATCTACCACTATATAATCACTGTATGGTGAAAATTTGGTAGTAGTATAATGGTTTAGTTACAGTTCATAGGTATCTCCCAGCTCTTCTGGATGCTGAATAGGCTATCCAATGTCCAGGAAAGCTGGGTGATGCCAAAACCTTAATTTAGCTTTCATCCAGAGCTGTTACACAGTTAGTTGACATGGGCGTGGCTTTTTGTGAATGGAGTGAGGCTCAACAACAAGAGGGTGTGGTGTGCGCCACACCTTCAAGACTCCCTGGTGCCCACTTTCTAAGGGTAGGTTCACAATAGACTATGGGCGACATGTCCTATTAGGGCAGCACCATTTTTTTTGGTGCATTTTGCACAAACAAACTGTTGACATCCTATTCTCTATATAAATGAATTGTAGCACAGCAAAACTAGGCACATTATACGCCATGTGTATAAAGTAGGCACATCAAATATACTAGCAATGAAATGCTATGCGCCTACATTATGCTATGCACCTAGATTAAGCGCATCAATAATACTATGCAAGGTATACCACACTCCAGATTTTTGACAGGTTCATTCATTCAGGTGCACTATACACTCATTTAATGCACCTTAAAACTGGCATGGCAGTGCCTCTTTTCTGACATGTTGCCCTATATGTATCTGAATACCTGCTATAAATGAAGCACATTAATGCCCCCCTCTCAACCCCCATAGTTTTAAAAAAGTTTATGTTTTTTTTTTTTTGGCCTTTTTTTTCCTATAGAATCAGTATTAGCCCCAGGAGTCTGAAAACCTTTAGTAAAAAATTCAGATGTATACAGGAAATGTAGGGCTCATTCCTATCAATGCAACCTCAATCAAAGAATGATTAACAAAATATATGTATCATTGTCAAGATAAAATAGTATTACACTGTGTGCAGGTGTCTTTGATTTTTACTCTTCTTGATCTAAATGTTCAGAATCACATGCTGTATAAGGAAATG
>JAODAL010046601.1:0-30755 GCA_025379985.1 Phyllomedusa bahiana | reverse complement strand
ATTATATATATATGTATATATATATATATATATATATTTTATATAATAAATATATGAGATAAATGAATAATACAGAAAATCCCAGTTATTTATTCTAAAGTGTCCTGAATCTCATTAAGTCCATATGGATTCATGTCTATCGTGACTGCGTGCCCGGAGGAGTTGGGAGCTGTTTTTCGCGACGAAGGAGCAAAGCCGACTGCTGGAGCTCCGTTTTCCTTACACGCTTCTATGAGCTGTACCATGATTAGCTCTAAAAGGTGAGCGGACATTTAAAGTACAGTCTGCTTTCTACACGTTTACCGGTAACGCACAGTTGCGCTGTGCTATCCTCTGTGCTTTTTCGAGGTGTCCTTCATCTCTTTCCTGTGTACAGGCACTTACAGGAGACGTCTCTGAAGAGTTGTTTCTCTTTCTCTTCTTCTTCTCCATCTGTCCCAGACGCCATGACGACTTCTCCCGGCCACGACTCTTCACTGTAGAATATACAAAAGAAATATTTTAGACTCCCCAATTTAATAGCGCTTCTCTACCAATTCCTATCGCTGTATAAACTCTCAAATTTCTAGGGCCCAATCAGTAAAAGTGCAGAAGGTACACCACCAAACTAGGGAGGCAGTCTTCAATTAGGTCGGTGTAAAGCGCCCCATTAGGTAGGTAAACTTATAGGTCTCCCGATAGGTAGGTATCTCAGTCCCTTATTAAGCAGATAGGCAGTTATATAGGCTCAACAATAAGTAGAAATCCCTATTATGTAGTTATATAGGCCCCTGTAGGTAGTTATTTGCCCCTGGTAGCCATGTAGTAGACCCCTGTAGCCAGATAGCAGACTCCTGTAGTCAGATATTATCGTAGCCCATTGTAGCCATTTAATACCCCCCTGTAGCCAGATAGTTACCCCTGTAGCCATGTAGTAGACCAGTAGCCCCTGTAGCCAGATAGTAGCCCACTGTAGCCAGATAGCTGCCCCCTGTAGCCATGTAGCAGCCAACTGTAGCCAGATAGCTGCCCCTGTACCCATGTAGCAGCCCCCTGTAGCCAGGTAGCTGCCCCTTGTAGCCAGGTAGTTGCCCCTGTAGTCAAGATAGTTGCCCTTGCAGCCATGATAGTTGCCCCTGTAGCCATGATAGTTCCCCTGTAGCCATGATAGTTGCCCCCTGTAGCCATGTAGCAGCCAACTGTAGCCAGATAGTTGCCCCTGTACCCATGTAGCAGCCCCCTGTAGCCAGGTAGCTGCCCCTTGTAGCCAGGTAGTTGCCCCTGTAGTCACGATAGTTGCCCTTGCAGCCATGATAGTTGCCCCTGTAGCCAGATAGTTGCCCCTGTAGCCATGATGGTTGCCCCTGTAATCAGATAGTTGACCCTGTAGTCAAATAGTTGCCCCTGTAGCCATGATAGTTGCCCCTGTAGTCAGTTGCCCCTGTAGCCATGATATTTCCCCTGTAATGTAGTTGCCCCTGTAGTAGGATTTTTAAAACAAAAAAAAACTTACTCCCCCCCCAGGTTCCTGCAGCCTGTTCAGTTAAGCTGCATGAGTCCTCACTCGTTTAGACCCAGCCCCCGGGGTCTTTTGGGGACGAGAGGGATCCGTCGGGGGGGGCCGGTGAAACCCGTGCCCCCCTGCGGACTGTGTGTATGTACAGCGCTGACGGAGCGCTGATACATACAGGGGAGGAGGCAGGAGGGGAACGATCATCCCGCCTCCTCCCCTGTGTCGCCCGCCTCGCCCTCCCCTAGGAACGGCCCTGGGATACATTGTGTATTGTCTTTTGGGGATATACTGTGTATTGCTCTATTATGGGGATCACTGTTATTGTATTAGGGGGATCACTGGGTATTGCTTATTATGGGGATACACTGTGTATTGTTTTTATTATGGGGTTGTTTTTCATTGGGAACACTGGTATTGTTCATTAGGGGATACACTGTTATTCTTATTATGGGATACACTGTGTATTGCCTCATTATGGGGATACATGTGTATTGCTCTTTTATGGGATAACTGGTATTTTCTATTTGGGATCCCTGCATATTGCTCTATTATGGGGATACATTTGTTATTGTTTCTTTTTTATGGGGATACATGTGTATTGCTCTATTATGGGATACACTGTGTATTGCTCTATTATGGATACACATTTATTGCTCTATTAGGGGGTTTACATGTGTTTTGCTCTATTTGGGATACACTGGTATTGCTTATTAGGGGGATACACTGTGTAGTGCTCTATTATGGGATACACGTGTATTGTTTTATTATGGGATCACTGTGTATTTTTCATTATGGATACACTGTGTATTGCTCTTTTTAGGGGGATCACTGTGTATTGCTTATTATGGGATAACAGTGGGTTTTTGCTTTTAGGGGGAACACTGGTATTGTCTATTAGGGGATAACTGTGTATTGCTCTTTAGGGATACACTGTGTATTGCTCTATTATGGGGATTCACTATGTATTGCTCTATTATGGGGTTCACTGTGTATTGCTCTATTATGGGGTAAACTGTGTATTGCTCTATTATGGGATAACGGTTTGCCTATTATGGGGATTCATGTAATTGCTCTATTAGGGGATACACTGTGTATGCTCTATTAGGGGGATCATGTGTATTGCTTTTATGGGAACATGTGTTTGTTTATTATGGGATACACTGTGATTGTCTATTATGGGATACACTGTGTATTGCTCTATTCTTTGGATACAAAGTGTATTGCTCTATTATGGGATACACTGTGTATTTGCTCATTAGGGGGATACACAGTTTTATTCCTTTTTTAGGGGATACACGTGTATTGCTCTATTGGGGGATAATGTTATTGTTTTTAGGGGGATTCACTATGTATTGCTCTATTATGGGGATTCACTGTGTATTGCTCTATTATGGGGATACAATGTGTATTTCTCTATTATGGGGATACACTGTGTATTGCTCATTTGGATACACTGTGTATTGCTCTTTAGGGGAAACACTGATATTGCTCTATTATGGGGATACACCATGTATTGCTCTATTATGGGGTACACTGTGTATTGCTCTATTATGGGTTATACTGTGTATTGCTCTATTATGGGGATACACCGGGTATTGCTCTATTGGGATAACTGGTTTGCTGTATTAGGGGTACATGGTCTGGCTCTATTATTGGGATACACTGTTTTTTGCTCTATTATGTGATAAACTGTGTACCTCTATTTTGAGGATTCAATGTATATTGCTCTGTTATTGGATACATGTGTATTGCTCTTTTTGGATTCATGTGTATTGTTCTTTAGGGGATACCTGTTATTGCTCTATTATGGGATACACTGTGTATTGCTTATTAGGGGATCACTGTAATTGCTTTTTTAGGCATACACTGCGTTTTGCTCTATTTTGGAGATTCACGTGTTTGTTCTATTATGGGAACACTGTTATTGCTTATTATGGAATACACGTGTATTGCCTATTATGGGGATACACTGGGGATTGCCTTTATGGGGATACACTGTATATTGCTCTATTAGGGGGATACATGTGTATTGCCTATTATGGGATACACTGTGTATTGTCTTTTTGGGGGATACACGTGTTTGCTTTTTATGGATACACTGTGTATTCCCTTTTTTTTGGGGGTTACACTGTTATTGCTCTATTATGGGGATACATTTGTGTATTGCTTATTAGGGGATAACTGTGTATTGCTCTATTATGGGATACACTGTGTATTGCTCTATTATGGGAATATTATCTATTGTATAAATGAATATAGACATCAACAGTTTATGCTCATCCATCTATATCTACAACTCCAGACTGAAACAAATTACAGTGGTACCTCAGTATAAGTCCACTCTAAAATATGTCCAAATTGATATAAGTCCTTTTGTTGGTATAAAAACTATTTGTTTGACGAAAATCGAGGGCTCGTGATAGCATTGGCTAGAATGACCAAGTTCTTTAGCCAGACTTTTCGTAAAGGTCAGACATGGTGATCATAATCGCTCCAAGAAAGGAAACCTGACGAAGAAAAGAGACAGAAAGATCTATACATTCTGTAAGTTTTCATTTATGAACAGTATTTATCTCACCCACTGCATTTCTATTTTACTATTTAACAGTTATAAAAAAAATCCTATTCTGTAAGAACTGATTCATTATTTTCCTGTTCTTTCTTATTGGAAAGGTTTGTTTGGTAAACGTCCAAGGGATGGGGGAAAGACTTTTATCCCAAGGTTCCACTGTATAAAAATAATTCCTGGACAATACTCCCCCATGCTGGTAAATGGGTTTAAATTTACTGTCATTTATGGTTAAGTTCATATTTGTTGCCAGGAGTCTGTGATGCTCACTTGCCGCCCTCCTGGCTTGTGTTGCAGCTCTCCTTCTGCTCTGTGTCCTTGCCCGCTCACCCTCTTTGCATTCAATGCTGGCTCATAGCTGGGGCCTCTGGTGCTGCTCTGCCTTTGGGGGGTTTTCAAGTTAAATGGTTGTTTCCCCTTCTTGCCAGTACCGGGTAATTCCCCGGATGCTATTTTTAAGGGGGGTCTTCCACTTTTTTTTTTTTTTTTTCCCCAGAAAAAAAAATTTTTCCCAAATTTACATTTTTTTTAAAAAATATTTTGCTAGTTTTCCCCTTTGTACTTTTTTTTTCCCAGAGGGGGGGCCTTTCCTTTTAAAAAAATTGGTTTTTTTTAAAAAAGTGCTTTTATTTTATTGAGCTCCCCGGAAGGGAAATTTAAACATTGAAAGGCGGGGGGTTTCAGGTTTTGGAAAGGGCCCCCTGGGGGGAACTAGAGGAAAAACCCCCGGGGGTTTTTCCTGGATGGTGCCGGAGGGGTTTTTTACCTGCATATAAAATTCTCAGAAGGGGGCCAAGGGGGAAAATTTTGGGAGGAAGGTACAGTCATTTACAGTAGCGTAGGGGGGGACCCTGAAAAAAACAAAACCATTTGGCCCGGGATATGGCTCTGGGGGGCCCCCTAGAAAAAAATTTAAATTGTGGGCCCGGGACCCCGCTCCACTGCCCCCCCCCCCCCCCCCCTTTGGGCACCTAGAATAAACTTGTATGCATAATTTTAAGGGTGTTGCTTATTCAAAAAATAAAGGGTTCCCCGATTTGCAATTTAAAATTTCATTTTATATAAAGAAATGATGTCTTTACATCATTTCAACACCATTAAACATGTGCTCTATCAAACATTAGTAGTGTATATGCTCTTTAGTTTCAATTTCTTCAATAGGTTTTAAATCCCTTATGCAGCATTAGTAAAAAAAAGGGGGTCCTTTTTGGGTGGCCCCAAAATAGCCCGTTTATAATATAAAATGCACAGATTTAAAAGCAAAAGGATTACTTTTTCCCAAAACCCGGTGCCGAACCCGCAACGTTTCGGGGATTTACCGCAAGGGGCCTTCTTTGTCAAGCTTTATAACCGGAATTTTACCCCCCTTTCCCCTTATATAGTCTGCTTCTGTCATCCACTTTACTTTTTAAAATTTTTATTAAAAACCCACGACTTTTATTCAACATTATTCTTATTACTAAACACTTATACTTATAAAACTATCATAAAATCAAAGAAGAGAATATAGGGTGAATTCAGACATAGCGTCTTCAGATTCCGAGTCAACACAACATAAACCGATGACTTTGATATCAGAAAATAAACAAAAAGTTTTTTTAAAGGATCAAACAGGATCAGATACAACAAGTGGAGACCAACTGTACAGTCGAGGAGGGGCAATAAGGAAAAAAGTAACCAAACAGAACCGGAAAAAGATCTAAACACCCTTTGTAGTGAATTTTTTTCATCAAAAAACTTTAAAACTACGGATCAACGGGAAATGTTACCCAAACATAGGGTTAAATTTTTGTTCGACGGGCAACAATTTTAGTACTTTGGGATTTTGAAGGGGTTTTTTTTCAAATTTTTTTAAAATTTTTAGATTAAGGAGGGGTTTTTTGGTGATCCCCCAAAGAATAGGTAGTGAATTTTCCAAAAGGGGAAATTTTTTGAAGAAAAAGTCATATGATCCAGATGTTTTTTGCCCCCTTATTTAAATTCCTTTCAAAAAAGGTTTGGTAAAAAAATTGAAGTTATTAAAAATTGGGATATTTTGGAAAAAAGGGAAAACAAAATTTTAAGTAAACGGGAACGGTAAAAATTAAAGGAGAACTGCAGAAAATCGGGAAAAGTTATTTTTAAAAAGGGGGGAAAAAGGGAGGAGAAAACAGTAGTAATGGAAAACGAGAAATATTTATGGAAGCAGAAAAATAAATGATCAGGGGGGAAATTTTAAAATCTTAGATATGGATCCCACTATTGGATTAAAAGGGGGGATAGAATTAATCCTAAGGAAAAAATCGTTAATGTTGAAAAACCCAAGGGTTTCCCTTTATACTTTTTTTGGTCCTGAAAATTCAAAAATAAGTTGCCGCACCCCCGGGGACGTCCTTCGTTCAGGGGTAGGTTCTATTTCCCCCCAATTGCCGAAATTCTTTTGAGATTATCTAAAAAAAAATTTTTTGACAACCCCCTAGGTCCCCTTAAGGATCCCGGGGAAAAATTTCCTTGAATATAGTGTTGAGCGATTATTATGGGATAAAGTTGAAATGGGAAAGGGTTTTTTTGGGGGATCGGTTTTTTTAGATCATGCGATAATTTAGGAAAAAATCGTCCCTTTTATCTTTTAAAAATTGGGGCCATTTTCGGCGTTTCCCTGTCATTTTGGCAGCCAGAAAATTTCAGTTTACAAAAATAGAGCAGGGTGGATGTGTGTGCGAGGGTCATGTTGGGATGTGTATGGTTGCGATTGGCGGGAAAAAATCCATGCCCCGGGTTTTAAACATGGGGAAAAGGCGTTTCCTGTTTCAGCCCCCCAGTGTCCCCTCAGGTCTCATGGGATGGGGAACCTCCCGCTCTCCCTTGTGGAAAAACAGCTAAAGGGGAAATTATTCTTTTTCTTCACGGGAAGAAACCTTACTTTTAGCTGTGACCCTTTAAAAATTAGTTAGATCAGAGATTGGAAGTTTTTATATAGTTAGGTAGAAAATTTTAAAGGAGCATCTACCGCTGTAAAGTCAGGGGTGTGAGTGGGGGGGGGGGGGGCTCCCGCTGGGGGGAACCCACAGAAAGCTCTATAAAAAATACTGGATATAGTTCAAAAAAGCTTAGTGAGACATTGCAAAAAGCTTTATTATTAATCAGTTTTCTATTAAAATATTTCCTGGATAGGGGGCCAGCCTGAATTTAAATTTTTGGATACAAAAATCTTTTTTTAGTAACTGCAGGTTCTTTGTTAGGTGCAAAATTTCCACTTTTTTTATAAAGTATACATTTCAGATGGGGTGTTTTTTTTCCAAATTTTTGGCCCTTTTCCAGCTTTTTTGATTTACCCCCTTGTACTTAAATTAGAATCCAGCAATTTTGTAGTCAGCACAGGTTGATAAGGTGAAAAAAATCCCTTTTATTATCCGAATACATTTCAGATACGGGTTTTTTCCTTTGGCGCATACAGCTTTGTTTTTTGGGACCCCCTTGAACTTAAATGTAAATTTCAGCAATTTTGTAGTCACCACAGGTAAATTTGTTAGGTCCCCAAAAAACCCTTTTAATACCCGGGTATAAAATTTCAGACAGGGTTTTTTTCCCTTTTGGTCATTTAAAGCTTTTTGATAGTTTAACTTTGCAGTTAAATTTAAAATCCCAGAAATTTTGTTTTGATTTGGGGATTTGAAAATTTGCTGTGTTTTGGGCCGTTTTTAATAAGAGACTTTCCAAAAATTCCATACCCTCTAAAATTTTTTAAATTTCTGAACATGCAGCAAAAATTCAGGGGGTTAAGGAGCAAAGGGGGGGTTTAAAAGCAAAGGGGAGGTAGAGGGGGGGGGGGAAGGGGGAAAAGGGTTTGCCCCTTTCCAGTGCTGGCGACAAAACGCATGCCACCCGGTTTGTCATTTGCGGGGCCGTCAGGGTCTTCGCGGGGTTTCAGGGCCCTGTGAATCTAAAGTAACGAAACAGTTTTCCCCAAATCTGTCCTTAAAGGGGTTTAAATGAAACCTGCATCCGCAGTTTTAAACCCTCTCGTCCTCGCAGTCACGGCCACTAATGTCGTCTTCAGCATCATCAGCACCAGTCCAACATGAAGCTGCCCAAATGTAAAATCGTGTACCCACCACTGGGGGTAATCCATTTTCTAAAAGACCTCTTTGATGACAAAATGGGGTTGGGGTAAAAGGGAATTTTAAAAAAGATCAAGAGGCCCCCCCGGGGAGGATGTTTTTTGTCTGTTTGGACGCCCAGTTACTGTTTCCCATCAGGGAGGGGGAAGGAACCCGGTAAATTTCGGAAAAAAATCCGGGCAGTCGGAAACCCCTTTTGCAGCCCCTCTTGCTTGTAGCCGCCTGGATGCGATGTCAGGACGACGAAGTACCTGTGTTGATGATGAGATGAGACTTTTGCGGATCCAACGTGGTCTTTTCAGCAAAATTTGCTTGCGAGGCTTATCACTTTTACGAGGAGGGAAAACGATGGGGTAGTGTCAGTAGGGGGCCCCGCCTAAAAAAAAAAAGGGAGAGGGCGGTGCGAAGCCCGCTGATATGATTCCCCCAAGCCCGGTCAGCGAAAAACCCCGCTCCTCGCTTATCGCTGTCAAAAAGGTCCAGGACCTCTAAAGGGCCTGGGCCTTTTTTTGAGCAACCCTCTTACCCACCCACCCGATGTCATATGCCGCCTTTGTCAAAAACGCATAATAGGGGCAAAAAACCTTAGGTGGTTAACCACCCCCAAATTGTTGGGTCACATGAGCGAATGCATGAGTTAAAAGGGGAGGAAAACACTTGGCCAAAAAAGGCCAGACCGACCCCGGGCCTCCAACCACTGTCACCCCCCTTTTGTCTCCCCCTCTCCTCCTCCCCCAAACCCCCAAGCTTTCCCTCAGCTGCCCATTTTTTCCCCGGGTTTTCATGATCGGGATCAGTTTTCCGCTTCAGCCTCCACCGTCGCCCAAAAAAATACCACCAGCAAAACCCAGTTTGCCATCCTACCCCTTCTCCCCCCGCCATTTTGACGACCTGACGTTTGTACAGCGGCCAGTCTGGGCAGCCAGCCTTCTGTTTTTCCAGGTTTGGGGCAAAAGAAACATTTTAAAAAAAACCTCCCAAACCCAAAAAAGCCTAAATGTCGGCATTGGGGTTTTTGGGTTGGAAATGTTCCCTTTTCCCGCTGGTGGACACAGATGGGTTCCCCCACGCAGGGCCCCTCCCCCTCCCCCCAATCCCAGATCCCGAGCAGGCATTTCTTTGCCAGAAAAGCCGTCCCTGCCCGGGCCCAGCCACGTGTCATCAAAAATTTTTCTAGCGCGTTGTCTGCATCTGTGCCCGGAAAAAGTCCTTCCCCCAGGGGAACCCAATGGAAAAAGTAAGCCCCGGCCCAAGGCCGTATATCTCTGTGACGTCACGGGGTTTGAGCTGGGTGGATGTCCGGGGGGGTGACGGGGCTCTCAGGCCCCGGCGCACGGTTTTCCTTTTAAAAACCGCGGGGAAAGGGGCAGGGTTTCTTTCCCCCCAAGGGTTCCTCGGGGGTGGTTTTTTCCACGGGGGCCCAGGAGGACCCAGGCCCGGGGGTTTTAAAAATTTAAATTTCTGCCTTGGGGTTTTTCCCCACCGGTTTAGGTGGAGGGCTTGGGGAAGGGGGGGGGGGGAGCGTGGGGGGTTTTGAAAAGAACCTTGTCCCGGGGGCAAGGTTTGGTATGCGTTAAGGGCGAAATTTTGCGGGCCGCCTTTAAGATCATTTAGGTGGACCCAAAATCCCCCCTTTGGCGGGGTTGTTGGGGTTTTTTTTTTTTTTTTTCCCAAAAAATTTCAAAAGGTCCCGGGTTTTGCCGCGGAAGGGGGTTTCTGGTTGAATAATTTTCCCCCGCTTGCCCGGCCTGGCGGTTGCGCTCCTGGCCTTTCCCCCCTTTTCAAAACCTTTCTCATTGGATTGGAAACAGCTGGAAACCCCCCCAACCCCGGTTTTGTCCCACGCCCCCTTTTACGCGTACAAAAGGGACCCCAGGGCCCTGACAAGCAGCGGTTAGGGAAACCCTTCGGGGATTTGGGGAGCCACCGGGTGGGGGGCAGGGTGAAAGAGCCCCTCCCACCTTTTCCCTTTGCCAGTTTTTGAAAAGCCACCCAAAAAGGCCCGTTGGGAACAAGGGCCTTTTTTTCAGCATGAGCATTGTGGTGATCTTAGTTTTTGGAACGACCCGTTGGGGACACTCTGAAAAATTTTCAGGCCGCCAGCGAGGGAAAGGGAGGGAGAGGGAAAACAAAAGTTTTGCGGAACGGAGGGCCCTTTCCCTCTCCAGGAATCCAAAAGGGCCCCAAACGGGTTTTCCCCAATTTTTTATCGGCCCTTTCATTAGGCAGTGGTTCGGGGCAGGGTTTTTGGTGCAAGGCGGGGCATCAGCTCTCAGGGTGAAATTTTCCAAGGGGCAACCCCGGGCCCTGGGTTTGAACCCTGGGGGGGCCGGGGGAAAGGGAGGAGGGGGGGGGAGGGGGGGAAGGTATTCCTAGACAACCGGTTTTAGGGGCCCGTCCCTGCCCATTGGGAAAGGGGGGGTTGGGGGCGGTTTTGGAGGGCGGGGTGGAAAAATGGGGAAAATTTTGTAGTGCCCACCCAAAACCCCGGGGGGGCTTGGGAAAATTCCAAAGGCCTTCCTTTATTCACAGGGAGGGGGGGCTTGGTTTGCCCCTTTTTCCTTCCCCCTGCCCCTCGCTTTTTAAGGCCAACCCAAAAATTTGAACAACTTTAAACCTGGGTGGCCCCCCCCGGGACCCCCGGTACAAAACAAAAAACTCAACCCCACTTTCCTTTTTCCCCCCCAAACCCCCAAAAAAAAGAGAGTAAAATCCCGGGGAAATGGAGCCCTTTTGGGGGTTTTGGGATCAACTGGAGGACATCTTTGCGCCCGGTTTCCCCCACTTTTCTTCAAGGGGCACGGTGGAAACCAACTTCAAGCGGACGTGACGCAGTCGGGGTCCCAAAGGGGGTAGCCCTTTTAGCGGCAGCGGGCCAAGCAGCAGGGCCAAGGGGGGGCAAAAAGGCCTTTAATGGGTGCCCTTCTGGAAATTCTTTTATTTACCCCCCAAACCAAAAGCATTGCAAATTGAAGGGGTTACATAAAAAACACCCCAGAGACCGGGTTTAAAGGGTATTGGGTGAAAGGGGAATTTCTGCCGTCTCAGCACCCGATTTTTTTTGGTATGTGTTTCCGGAAAACCCAATAAAAATTTGGCGGTTAACCCCCAAAATTTGGGAGGGGAAATGGCCCACGAGTTTTTGGTTTTCCGCCACGCCAAGGAGGGTTTTTGGGGCCCTTTGCCCAAAGCGGCCCAAGGCGTCCCAATTTTGAGGGGGCCCTTTTCCAGCACGGGCTGGAGGAGTAAAATTTCAGCCAAAAGGTTCCGGTTTTTTCCCAACGGGAAAAGGTGGAAATTTTTTGGGTTTTTAAATCCAAAAAATTGAATAAAAACCCGGGAAAATCTTCTAAGGGATGTTGGGGCCCCCAATTCCCGAGGTCAACCAAAATTATTTGGGGCCCGGTTTTAAAATTTTCCCCCAATTTTCCTCTTTCAAAACCAGAAAATTTTGGGGCCCTCTTGGAAAAATTTTTTTTTTAAAAATAAATCTTTTTCTTTATTTGAAAATTTTTTTTTCCCCTCTTTTCCCGGGGGGGGAAAAAGTTCTTTTGCGGGTTTTTTGCTGTGTGGGGGAAAACTGTAAAAACGGGCAATTTTTTCCCCTTGACAACCCCGGTTTTTCCTTTTATTTTCCTTTTATTTTTTAGAATTTTGGGGTTATGGGTTTTTTGGGGTTTTTTCCATTTTTGCTTATGAGAAAAACAGCTATAATTATGGCCCTTTGGAACAGAAATTTGGGGCCCTTTTTAAGTGGGATTATTTTCCCAATTAAAACAATTTTTAATAGGGGGCTGAGAGCCCATATTTTTAATTTTTTGGGTTTTCATTTTTGGGCTTTTGGAGATCCCACCCCAATAAATTCATGGCCCTTTGCCCCAGAAATTGGGGGCTTTTTAATGGTTACCCTTAAATTTTTTTAGGGGAGAATTTCAAAAATTTAAAAATTTTTGGGGGGGTCCTTTGTTTGCTGTGAATTTTCCCGGGGGCCAATTTAATTTTTTCATGGTCCTTTTGGGGAAACAGGAAAATGGGGGCCTTTTAAGGGGCATTTTCCCCCCTTTCACAATTTTTTAACATTTGGCGGGAAAGGGGGTTTCATTTTTTATATTTTTTTGGGGTAAAAGGGGCTCCCTTTGGAAATCCCCACCCAAATTACTACAGGCCCCCTTTTAAAAAAAAAAAATGTTTTTCAAACAGACTTTTTGTTTTTCACAATTGCCCAAAGTGGCTAAAGGGGGGTTTCGGGGTTTTGTTTTTTTTGGGGGCCTTTTGTTTGGGACATGCAGCTATACTACGGGTTTTCCTATTCAAAAAAATTTTGGGTTTTCAAAACAACATTTTTTCCCTCGCAAATTGTCAAGAGTGGCTCAAGGGGGAGGGTTTGCTGTCAGAAACAGGGAATAGGTGGGGGGACCTTTTAAATGGAACATTTTTGCAAAATAAACTTGTTTTTCCCCAAGGGTTTTTTTAACAGGTTTACCCCAATCCCCCTTGGGTATTGAGACAACCCTTTTTAATACAAATTGAAAAAAAGAAAAAAAAACAAAGAAATGGTGGGATTCCATCCTTTTTTTAAAAATTTTGGTTTTTCTAAAAATTTAAAACTACTAAAAAACTTGCTTTTTTGTCCCCAAAAAAAGGCGGGTTTTAAAAAAATTCCTCGGGGGAAATTTTTTAAAAAGGGATTTTACAGGAAGCCCCAAAAACCAGAATGTAGGTTTTTTCGGGAATGGAGTATGGAGCAGGGAAGAAAAACAAAAAAACCCAGAGACAAAATCCTCCAGCCCCTTTGGGAGTAAAAGGGGGAGAAAAAAAGAATCCCAAAGGGAAAAAAGGACCCCTTGGGTTTTTAAACCAGGGAGCGTTAACCCCCCCAGTTTTTTTCCAAGTGAAAGGGCCCCCCCAAATTGGTCCCCCACTCATAGGTTGGGGGGCAAGGGGCTCCCCGGTTTTTTAAAAATTTGTTTTTGGGGGAGGAAGGCGGGAGTTTCACACTTCCGCTTCCGCACTCTGCTTCGCACGGACAGTTTTCGTTGTTTGCGTACGGGGCATTTTAACCTCTGTTAATAAAAAAATGACGGACCCCCCAGCCGGGGGTTTCTCCCCCACACCCACTTTAATCCAGCCCGGGGTCATGCTGGGGCCCCAGGGCCCAGTTTTTAAAGAAAGTGGAAAGTAAAATTTGGGTTAAAAGCTCCTTTTTCCCGGAAACTTTTTAATCTGGGGTTTTCATGCATTGTTTTGGGGGGAATTCCCTGGGGTTGGGTTGGGACAGGGATGTTTAGGGCCCAGGGAAAACTAAAATGGTGGTTGAAAGCCTCCTTTTTCCGGATTTTTTAAAAATGTGGGGGTCAGCGGGTTTTGGGGGCTCTTTGGCTGGGGCCCTCGGGGGACAGTTTTGTCAATGTCCAGTGAAACAAAAAATGGGGTTTGAAAAAAGACTCCTTTTTTCCGGCTTTTTAAATTGGGGGGTAAAGGGTTGGGGGCTCCAGGGGTGGGTTTCCAGGACAGGGATAGTCAATGTCCAGTTCAGTAAAATGATGGTTCAAATCATACTGCCTTCTGGCATTTTTTTAATTTTTTTGGGTGATGGGTTTTAAAGGGGTATGTGTGGTAAAAAAGGGACAGGGATAGTGAATGGTCTGTAAATTTTTTTTCTGTGACTTTTATAAACCCCAAGTGTGTTGCCTAAGATGTAGCAGTATCCATTTGGGTGGGTTTTGGATTTTTTAAATTTCCCGCTTCTTTCCCGGGCCCCGTTTGGTTGAAGAATGAAGGTGTTGTTGCTCTCCCCTAGACTTTTAATTTGGGCATCGATCATAAACAAACATCGGGCCCTCGAATATCTTGGGGGGGGGGTTTATTTTTTTGGGGGGGGGGAAAAAAAACGGTCCTTCGACCCATCGACTATTAATGGTTTATTCGGCCTCACTTGCGCGGCCCTAGTTTTCCCCAGTCCCAAATTTGCGCGGGTTGTTTCCTATTGCTGGGGCAAATTTAAATTCCGGTTTACTGTTTCCAAAAAATTAGAGGCAAAAAAGGGGGGCCCTATGCAGGGGGCATTTTTTAATAATATAAAAAACCCCCCTCTGCAAACCCCCATTGGGCCATGAAGGGGACTAAATATTGTAAAAGGGGGGCCAATTTTAAAAGGGCCCTTTTACTATGAAGGGGGGCACTAATTTTCTGGGGGTTGTAAACAAGCCGGGGTTTCTGTAAAATCCCCATGTTTTTAGGGGTTTTAAGGGGTTAATGCAGTATCCTGGACCTGTGACAGTGAATTGGTTTTGGTCGTATCCCTAGGAATGTGGGGCAGTCAATGGGTTGTGGCCCGTATTCCTAGGAATGTGGGGCAGTGAATGGGTTGTGAAACCCGTATCCCCAGGAATGTGGGGCAAATGAAGGGGGTTTTGGCCCGTATCCCTAGGAATGTGGGGCAGGGAAAGGGGGGTTTTGGCCGTAAACCCTTGGAAAGTAGGGACAGTGAATGGGTTGTGACCCAGTATCCCCTTTGGAAAGTTTGGGGGAGTGGGAAAGGGGTTGTGGGCCAGGGATACCCAGGAAAGTGGGAAATGAATGGGTTTTGGGCCCGTATCCCTAGGAATGGGGGGGCATTTAATGGGTTTTGGCCCGTCTACTTTGGAATGTGGGGGAGTGAAAGGGTTGGGTCCCGTATCCCTAGGAATGGGGGGAAATTAAAGGGTTGTTGCCAAAAAATCCCTTGGGGAAAATTTGGGGAGTGAAGGGTTTATTTAAAGTATCTCAGGTGGTCCTTTATAGTGAAAAACCCCTTCTAAAAATCCAAGTTTATCTAGGGCAGGAAAGGGGGTTCTGTCAGCATCCCCTGTTTTCTAGGACAGTGAAGGGGGTTTAAACTTTTTTCAAGTTAAAAATATAGTTATTTAAAAAGTCAAATGGGATCTTTGTACTTCTACTTCTATCAGTGGATAACCCAATTGCCCAAAAAAGGGCCCCAAGTAAGTCCCGGGGATAACCAATATGGCTTTTAGGAGTTGTTCTTTTGGAGTTTTTATCCTTTTTTCCCACAACCAAGATGGGGAAATGATCTCCCCTTATGTGGCGCAAGGGGGTATAACAAGTCCATTCTTGGGGGATGGGGGAAAACGTAATGAAAAAATTTAAGGGTTTTCCCAACATTGAAGTGCACACTTACCAAAAGAAGGGTTTTGGGAGAAGACCCCGAGGGGGGAAACAGGGGCCCCCGGCCTTTATGATGCTGGGGTTAAGCCCTTTTTTCAAAGCTTAAAATCAGGCCCCCATTGGGCCCTGCAATAGGGCCATCATTGCAATATATAAAAACCGGGCTTCAGCTGTGGGGGTGGGGGAAAATTCATCCAAAACTCTGTTTGCCCCCCTTGGGAAAAATAATAGACGCCGAGTTCATAACGCCAAGCCCCCCAAGTTTTTATTAGATAATTTTTAAAACTCTTATGGGCAATGTTAATTAAAAGGTATTTATTTTACTTTGATTTAATTTTCTGACAGATACATTCTCCTTTCCCTTCCTTTTGTTATACTTATATAAGAGTCTAAAAAAAAAAATGTTTGGTCTGAACATTTAAAACTTTTTTTTTTGGGGAAAAAATTTCGGGATAGGTGCACGCTGGTGTGGCAGTTAAAATACAAAACACAATCCAATTTTCAAACAAACTCCACTAGCACTAAAAACGTTTAAAGGGGAAAGTAAAGGGAATTTTTGGAAAAAGAATTTTGCTACTTTAAAATACATGAAAATTTTTAGGTTCTTAGGGTTTTAAATTTTTTATCAAAACCCTATAAAAACCCCCTGCCGACGCCAAGGCGGGCCCCAATACAGGTGGGAAACCCACTTTTTGGGTTTCTCTCTTGGTTGGGCCCGTTGAGGGCCTCCCCATTTCGGGAGAGAGGATTCCAGCAACCCAAACTACTTGCCCCTGCACAGGTTTTTAAATTTTCAAAGAGGGGTAGCTGGAATCTTCTTTCCCCGGAAAAGGGGGGTCTGAACAGATACCAAGAAAAGGTAAATAGAGTGGTTCCCCCCTGTTTGAGGGGGCACCTTGGCGTGGCAGGTGGGTTTATTTTCAGTTTTTTATTTAAAAATGTTAAATAACAAACCCCAAATTTTTTAAATTTTTCCAAAAATAGCAGGGAAAAGCTTTTGCAAATTTCCTTCGTTTCTTTTTGGGTGTTTTTTTAGTGTAGTAGGTGCTGATATTGGATTGTGTTTATTTCCCATATTTTCAGTAAACAATTAACATCTTGGGTCTTTATTGCAGATAGGTTTGGGGGGCCTTTACTCTCGTTATGGTCATCTAAAGGGGTTTGAAAGAAGGGGGGGACTTTTGTGGCCATCAGCACCTCAAAGATGTGGGTTGGAAAAATGGCAGGGGCTTTGGTTTTGGGTTTTGGGGTTTTTACCCCCCAAAAATTTAAAAGTTTAAAAACTAAACATTATAAAAGTACAAGCGTCAGAAGGGTTGCCATCTTTAATTTTTTCCCCCAGGGGACCCAAAAAAGAAAAATATATCATTTTAATTTAAAATTTTACAGCAAAAGAAGGGAAAATTTTCTAAAAAAAAAAACAAATATGGTTAAAGGTTTGTGAAAGGGTTTGTTCAAAAAAGGGCCCTGTTTTGTTTGACATGGCTAAACCCAAAATTGTTAAAAATTTTGGTTCAGGATTTCCCTAAATTACATTTTTTTTTTAACCCTTAGAAAAAAACTGGGTTTGGGGGCGTTTTAAAGGTTTTTTTACAAGGGTTGATCAAAACAGTGGGCGAAAACCCAACAGGGGCCCTTTTTTTTAGGGAAAAGCTTTTTGAGGTTTTTTGGAGCCCTATAAGGTCCCCGCTGTGGTACCCTTTTCTTCTTTTGGGATTTTGGGCCTTTTTGTGTGTTTCACTTTATGTGGCTTCCCCACTTAGAAAACTTGCTTCTCTTTGCCAGGTCAGAAGGGCATTCTACTACTGCTAATGCTCTGGCCCCAGGACTCGACGTCCTGAAAACGAAGTACAGTGAAAGGGAAAAATTTTTTTGATCCCTTTCTGAGTTTTTGTTTGGGGGGGCCCATGAAAAGATATGGAAAAAATCTTAATTTTAAGGGTAGGTTAATTTTTACATTTTAGAGATAGAATATGCAAAATAAAAATCCAGAAAATCACATTGTATAAAATTTTAGGGAAATTTTTTCAATGGTCCCTTTCTTAGGGTTTTGTAGCCCCTTTCGCTTTGTGGGGTCTTTGATTTTGTTCCCCGGGCATCATTAGAAAGCTCTTTGGTTTTTGCCCATGTTTTAGCGGTTACAGTCTGAAAGGGTTAATTTTAGTCTGGGGGACAGGAGACTTTCATAAAAAGGGGACTATTTAAGACAAACTGGGCCTTAAAGCAGGTAAAAGAGTTGATTAGGGGCATCTATTGGTCTGTAGGGCCAAAAACTCTCAAAGGTTGGGAAAAGGATAAAAATACTTATTACTCTAAGCAAAAAGGGAAATAAATTTATTTTTTATAAAATGTGATTTTTTTGGATTTTTTTTTGTATAGCCTATATCTCAAAAGTTCAAAATTTAAACCCACCTTAAAATTATATTCGTTCAGTCCCATGTCAGTGGGGAAATAATAATTTCCTTCACTATAAAGAAAAAAAAGAGAAAAGACAAGTGTCCCTGGTGCCCAAAACATTCCATAGGTTGCCCCTTTTTTGGGTATAAAGGATGAAATTGTATTCACAGTATGCTCAAACCCATTTTTGTTGTGAATATGGTGGCACAAAATCTCCCCTGGTTCATGTTCACCCCAAAAAAGCTTTGAACCGCTGCTAGTTCCTCACGCCCCCCACTCCACATCAGGGGTGGAGTGGATAGAAACAGCAAAGACAAAAAAAGGGTGTGGGAAACCCCCTTAGGGTTTTCCAGGGATATGATCGGGGCCTGCGACCCAAAATCGCGTGTTCTGGAGTCAAAGCGCCCGCCCCTCTTTCCAATAATTGAATTTAAACCCAAAAATTTTTTTTAAAAACCCAAAGCGTTTCGTGATGAAACTTCGTCAAAGGGTTTATCCCAGGAAAAAAATTTATCTAAGAACGTGTTTATTGAGTCATATGGTTAATAGCACCGGAAAACCCAACCCCCTGACCTTCCTAATGAACCCCACTTGTTTTCTACATCACACGCAAAATAAAAACTTTATTTAAACCAAATAAAATACCACTAGAATTTATTTATTAATATTAGACTTTGGGATTAGACTTCGTATGTTTGAGTCCCAAATAAGAAAAAACATAAGGTTATGAAAGGTTTCCCTTTGGGCCAAATAGATGGTTTTCTGGGTGTCTTTAGAGAATATTTTGGGTCACGATACAATCTCCTAAATTTTTCTAGCTCCGAGGGCCTTTCATCCGGTAATGTAAAATTTTGTTTCTTCATGGGAAAAATTTCCCACCCTTCTTTTTAAAAAAATGTAAAAAAAAAAAATATATGTAACCTTTTTCGTATTATTAATTTTCCTAAAACCCCCCCTTAAAAAAAAAATGTCATTTATGTTTCTTTGTTTTTCTCTATTTAAAAGTATTAAAACTTTAAATTAGATGAAAAAAAATAAAACAGTTTTAATATTTTTTGTTATAAGGGGGAATTTCCCGAAAAGGGTGTAACGGCTGGGTAGTGGATCCGCTGGGGCCACCGAAAACGATAATAGTTAAGGGCCGGGCCAAGGGGGCGGAGGGGCTAGTTTGCCCCCGGTATTTAAATTAAAACCCGCCGCAAAGCGGGATGGACTTGCTGCGGCGTGGGTACCAGGTCGCTTTCCCCCGACGTGACTTGCTTGCGATGGCGGGCCCTGGTGCGGCGAGGTGCAGAGTCGTAAACCCAAGGGAAACGTAGTGTGGGCGGCAGTAAAAGGGATGGGTGGCGGCGAGGTTTTGTGGTCGTGGGGGGAGGAAGGTTTTGGGGAGGCGGGGAAGGGGTTTGGGGCCGAGAAACGTAGCAAAAGGTCTTGGGACACGGTAAAAGGGAGGAATTTTCCCTTTGAAACTCTTTTTCTAAGGCACCCAGGGGAAAATAGGGTCCGGCAGGGGGCTGATTGTGGGGTGAAACCCAAAAAAGGGGGAAAACGCCCCGGGAAAAAACCCCAAATTTCCGGGGCGGGTGGCCCTTTAAATTTACAAGAACGAGCGAGCGCGCGCCATAGGGGACGGGCACGCGCGCCTTGGCCGGCAGAGGGCGCAGACGTGACTGGAGCGAGGTCAGGTGAGTACCCAGGAACGGCGGAACCAGCGTTCGTCCCGCAGCCAGCGGCGCCACCCGACCCCGGCAGACACCAGGGGAGGCGGCCATGGGTGCACCCGCGGCCCGCGGGCCGAGAAGCGGGACCGCCCGCAACAAGGGATTTCTTCAGGTATAAACACTTTATTTATTTCTTTATTTTAGCCATTCCCTCTAGTTCTACTTTATATAATTTCTGTTACTTCATTAAGCCCAAAAGGAAAAACAGTTCAGAATTTGTACATCCAAAGCATTTCTTGTTCATTCAATGTTTCTATTCTATTATGGAGGTTCTGGTATTTGTTCTATTATTGTAACCCTCATCTTCGTGGCATCGGCATCATGAGATTCTGAGTGCTGGGATACGCTATGCAGCATGTACTTCTTGCATATATTATCTCTATGTACATTTATTCTCTTATGGATTGGTTGAGTAGTGCGTCCTACGTATTGGAGGCCACATGGGCACTCTCAAAAAAAATGTATATGACAAAACTATCACTGCAAGTTAAACAACTTTTTATTCTAAATTCTTCCCTTGTTTCTTTGGAGAGAAATGTATCAGTGATGTTTATAGCTTCACACAGAAGGCATCCTCTTCCTTCACACCTTCTACCGTCTGTCAGGAATGTTTCTTGTTTGGTTTGTATGTTCTTGATATTGATTTCTTATCGATACGGCGCAATCTGTTCTTTTATAGTTCTTGCCCTCCAAAAAGTTATTCCAGGGGTGTTTGGTAATTGGTCTTTTAAAAAGGGATCTCCACGTAATATGTGCCAGTGTTTATACATGATTTCCCTGATTAGCCTATGATCATCACTATATCGTGCAATTAAATTGCACTTATATCCAGTTTCCTCTTTCTGTTCTTCACCTTCTACAGTTACTTCTTCTCCCTCTTTCTGTTCTATTTTTTGGGGCTTTGAATTTTTTAGTAGACAATCCATTTGACCTGTCTTATTTAAAACTTGATTAATAATTCCCTGAGGATACCCTTTTTCTTTTAATCGTTTAGATATTATTTCAGCTTGTTGTTTAAATACTTTGTCATCTAAGCAATTCTTCCTCATCTTTCTTATCTGTCCATAAGGCATGTTAAATTTTCACTTTTTGTAGTGGCAGCTATTAAAGTTTAAATACCCATTGGCGTCAGTGGCTTTAAAATATTTTTTTGTATTGTATCTTTTATTTTCGGTATCTTTTTGGATTGTTAGATCCAAAAAATCAGTTTCTTCAGTTGCGCTTTTGGAGGTGAATGTTATACCCCAAGAATTATTGTTCACCTGATTGATAAATTCATTTGCTTCATCTATTGATCCTTTCCAAAGAAAGAAAAGGTCGATGAATCTTCGGTAAATGACAATTTTGTACTGTTAAGTGCTCATTTGGATGTGTTCCTTCTCTAAACACCCCATGAACAGGTTTGCATAAGAGGGAGCGACTCTGGTCCCCATCGCCGTCCCCCTCCACTGCCTGTATATACTGTAGTATCCCTGTATATAAAGAAGTTGGTCTCCATGATTAAAGTAAGACCTTTTTTAAAAAAAAAGATCTTCTGTGAGATTTGGGTCATTTTGACCACACATTTCACCCCTTAATGTTGCTGTACAATGTGTTGAAGATGAGGGTTACAATAATAGAACAAATACCAGGACATCTCCATAAAAGAATAGAAATATTAAATAAAAAAGTAATGTTTTTGTCTTTGTTATATCGATCCACTCCATGTGGAGTGTGGAGTGGAGGGCGTGAGGAACTTGCAGAAGTCCAAAGCTAAATTGGCGAACATGAACCAGGGGTGAGTTGCGCCAACCATATGCACAACTAAAATAGGTGAGCATGCTGTGAATATAATTTCATCATTAGTGCTCTAAAAAAGCAACATAAGGAACGTATTGCACCAGGGCGCACTTGTCTTTTTTTTTCTTCTTTGTAATGGGGGTATCTGACATACAGGTCCCTCAAAGCCACATCAGAATTGGACAGGTCTTTATAAATATCATTGTTGCACATTTTCTTCAAAATTAAAAAAATAACTATTACATTTCTGAGCCCCTAATGACATAAAAAATCAAAAGGCATTTAAAAAATGATACCAACCTACAGTAGACATATGGTAGATGCTAGTTATAAACTATGTTGAGGGGAATAACTATCTGTCTTACACGCAGACATTTTTGAAGTTTGGAAACGGCAAATTTTTCAACTTTTTCACAATATCTTGATATTTTTCACAAATTTGTATGGACCAACAATTCTTACTAGCCAAAAGCACAATGTGTCATGAAAAAAACAATCTCTCAATCACATGGATAGGTAAAAGTGTTGAAAAGTTATTCTCACATAAAGTGCCACATGTCAGATTTCAAAAATGGGTCTCTGTCAGGAAGGCCAAAACTGGCTGTGTCTTTAAGGGGTTAAAAAGGACAACTCATTTCAAGCCATACAGCTCTTCATCAGGTCAAATCAAAATCTAGAATAGGTTTTGTTTTCAGTTTTGGGGCCCCCCTTGAAAAAAGAAAGGGGGGACTACTACCGATAATGGGGAAACAAAAGGCCCCGGGAAAGGGGCCAGAACGAGGGGGTTTAGGTGAAATGGGGTCCCATTCTTCCCAGGCAAGGGGAAAAGGATGCATGGAAGGGCTGAATTTTCCCATTGGGGGGTGTTAGTGCCAAAATTTCCCAAAGGGGGAACCCGGAACCCTTTTTCCCAGCCCTTTGGCCCTAAGTCCCATTCAATGTATTTTTGCATAGCTATTTAGGGCGGGCTCAAGAGGCTTTGGGAATAGAGGGTGTTTTGTTTCTATTGATTTTTTCTATTAGATGTTTTTACTATAAAAAAACCCAATTATAAAAATTTCAAAATTGTTTTTTAAAATTAGGGAGCTTTAGGGCTAGCCGGTGGTGCTTTTGTGGTTAGAAAAGGGGGGGAGCTTTTTGTGGCTAGTGGTGGGGGCATTGTGGTTTGCTTTGTGAAGCTTTGTGGCTGGGCCGGGGAGCATTGCAGCTAGCGGTGGGGTTTTTTGTGGCTATGGGGGAGCATTGGGGGTTTACTAAAGGGGGGGCATTGTGGCTAGCGGTGGACCCAATTGTGGTACTAGAGGGAGCATTGTGGTAATAGGGGGCATTGTGGTAGTAGGTGGGTTTGTGGTATAGGGGGAAGCATTGTGGCTAGAAAGGGGGCATTATTGCTGTTATAGCAGGTATTAGGGAAATGTCAAAAGGGGGGGGTCCTATTATGGATTTAGCATATAAACCCAAAAGGGCCCATTTAAACCCATCTGGCAGGGTTCCCCCTTTTTTGTAATAAAAAAGCAATTTTTCATAAAAAAATTTTGATTTGTTTTTTTCCCCATTTCCCTGCATAGGGGCTGGGGTTTTCTTTCCCCTCTTTCCTATTTTTATGTTTTTTTTAAATAGCCCTGTTGTTTTTTTTTGCTTTTCGTTCCCCCGGGTAGTACCAGGCCCGGGGTATTGCCTGGTTCGTGCATGTCCGTATGTCTTTTTCTGGTGGATGTTTGTTCCCGGGAAATACCCAAATTTTGGAGGTTTTTTTAAAATTTGGAGGGGGAAGACGGGCTAAGGTGCACTGGGGGAACAGGGTTTTTTGCTTTTTTTGGGTGTATTGTTTAGGATATATAATGTCAGTCTTTCATTTTGCTTTAAAGTAGGCTATGAGTAAGGGTTGCTTTTGTCCCCCAAAACGCGTTATTATATTATTTGAGGTTTGCTGGCTCCTTTTTAATGGCAACAAATAAAGCTTTTTGAACTTTTAATAAAATGGAAACCCCCTTTGTGGGAAATTTGCTGTATCATCTTTTCTACTGTTTCTTTTTTTTTTGTGTTTTAGTTTTTCTAAGATTCTTTTTTTTAAACGTATGAGAAGTGCGGGGACAATCGGATCCCGGACAGAAGATAAAAAAGACTCTAAAGAGTAAAAAATTGTGGGGCAGATTTTTTTGACCCTTTTTAAATTACCCCGACATGTAAAAAATTGCCGGATTGGGGGGGGGGCCTAGGGCCCAAGGTAGAGTTGGTTTGGGGGCCCCACCAGTTGAGCTGTACCCTGCACCCGCGGGGTGGATTTGATTCTAGGATCCCCCCCAGTTGGCTTTTATTTGCAATCACGGTGGAGTTGATTCTAGAGGCCCCCCCAGTTGAGCTGTTTTGGGCACTCACGGGTGGAGTTGATTCTAGGGCCCCCCCATTTGAGCGGGGTGTCTGGGCCCACAGGTGGATTTTGTTTTTTGGGGCCCAATGTTGGCTGTGTTCCCACCCCCCGATAGATTTTGGTTTCTGGGGGCCCCCCGTTGAGCTGTGTCTCCCACCCAACGGCGGATTTTGTTTTTGGGAAATCCCACCATTTGGGCCCTTTTTTGGGAAACCCAGGTAGAGTTAAATTCTGGGGGCCCCCTTCAGTTGATTTGTTTTCGGCCCCCCGGTGGGTTTATTTTAGGGGCCCATCCTAAAAGTCCCTGTAAATGACTGTACAACCCTCTATATTTTGCATTTTGTTTTTTTTCTTTTATTTTTTCCCTTTCTGGGAAAATGCAGTTAAAAAAAAAAACTCCGGGTCTATCTTTGCTCAGGAGGAAACCGGGGGTTTCCCTTTTTCCCCCTGGGGGCCCAGCCCGGAGCCCAAATGAAAATGGTAGGCCGGCGTGTGAACGGCCCCCAATTTTCTTTCACCAGGGGCTTATATGTTTAAAAAATTTTGGGCACACCCTTTTAGACTTTTTTATTTTTCTTTCCCCAAAATATTGTCTGATTTTACTTGTTTAAAATTATTATTTGCCAAAGTGAACCCCATGCCCATTTTTCCATTTTAAGCCAACACCCTTTGGGCCCGTGAGGACAAAAATGTCTGAAATGCATGAAAAATGGGGTTCGAACATAAAATAAAACCAAATGTTCCCAAAAATTATGTTTCCCATTACTTTTTTGGTTAATAATTTCTGTTTGAGAGTTTTAATTTCACACATTTTGTAATTCATTAGAAGGTCATGGGGTATGTGGTTTTGGCCAAAGGGGGGTAGCTTTTTAGGGGGTTTCAGGGGGTAGCAGTCGCTAGGGCCTGCAGCCTTTAGGGGGCCCCCCAAAAGCCTTCTGCCAAAATAAAGGGGTACCAGCATTTTGGTGGGATATGGTAGCGGGGGGGAGGGGGGGGGGCATTTCATTTTTTTTGCAATTAGGGGCCCGGAACTTTAAGTTTCGCCTCTGGGGGTGGGTGGGTTTCCTTTGGGCCCCCATTAAAAACCCAAAAAAAATTTTTTTCACCCCAAATTTTTAACTGAGTCACCAAAAAAGTTTTACCCCCTCACTCTGTTTTCCCCATGCTGGGGGTGGTTCTATAGTAGTGATTAGAATATTTAGCTTTGCTGTTACACTGACAGTGCAGGAGATGATCTCTTCAGTAAACAAAGGGTACATGTTTCTGTGGGGAACTGACTATTAAATTTTTTTATTTGTAAAAAGAAGTAAGCCTTTTTTTTGAGAAACATTAGTTTGCCTCCGGGGGATGAAGTGAGCGGGTGTCTGTCCATTTGGGGACAAATTTCTGCCTGTTTTTCGCTTCTGTCAAAATAGAGGGGTTTCTGCTAGGGAACCCAAAAGAAAACCTTTTGGCACATAAAAACTTTTTTCTTTATGACTTTAAAATAAAACCAAATTTAAAAATGTTTTAGAAAAAAAGGGCTTCCCAAACACCTGGCCCTTATGTTGAAAAATTAATTTTTAAAACCCATTTAAGTTCCCTTTGGAGTTTAATATTTTTGAAACTGTAAATTTCTACCAAAAAATAGGTGGTGCTTTTTTAAGAAGAATGGTTTTTCCCCGTATTAAAATTTTTGCACAAAATTGGGTTTAAACCTTTTTTTTTGGGTTAACCCCTTTATTAGAGGCCGGACACCATGTGTGTCAGTTTTTATTTATTGATTGTGAGACAAAAAAAAGGAAGGGAAAAACATGAATGGAGACAAAAATTGATTCCAAAGGGAAAAAAGAGGAAACAAAAAATTTTAGGGCAGATTTTTGGGGGAGATGTTATGTCCCGGTCAAAGGAAAAACCCTTTTTGCTGCCTGGAAGACCCCAAATATTTGAGGGTTATTTCCTTTTTTGGGTGTGTCAAAAAAAAAAAACCTTTTTTTAGTGGGTCATATTTTGGGGGGTGGTTTAAGGGTAGAACGGTCAAGGAACGAATGTTACTTAGTTTTCAGGGCCCTAGAGCTGCATTTTTTTGTCTTAATTTGGGAAAAATCATGGCTTAAGAAGTTTATTCCCGGCGGTCTTGGACATCACCTGTGAGTTAACTGTATAGTCTTCCACATTTGGTCAAAAGCCTGGTGGTAAAATGGTTTTTACTTTTAATTTTTCTCAGTCTACCCTTTTTAGGTCACTGCTTTGGGAGTTTTTTTTGGGTCTTACTGTAATTACTAGTCTACCACTATATGGTCACTGTCTGGCATTAAAATGGGGTCTTACTTTTATTTCCCCAGTCTTTCCAAATTTTATGGTCACTGCCCGGGGTATTATGGGTCTTACTGTAATTACCAGTCTACCCTATTTGGTCCCCTGGTTTGGGGGGGAATAAATTTGGTTTTTAGTGTAAAAAAGTTGCATTCATTTAAAATTTTTGTGGTGTTTTTATCACTGTGGGTGGTTTTGATGGGGGATTTAGGGTGGGGAAAACCCGGGGGATTATTTTTTCCTTTTTAAATTCAAAGATTAAATATTAGCCATAAAAGCATTGGCTTTGTCCAGTAGCAGCCCTGATAAATTTTTTGTTTTTTTACAGTGGCATTATTTTGGGAAAATTATTACTTTTATTAAGAACATAGGATCTTGGGTTTAGCTATTTGTATATATTTATTTACATCAAAGTAATTTTTGGATGGGGGAAAACATCCAATTGACCCAAGAATTGGGAATGTTGTTTTGGCATTGGTCTGGAGGAACTGGGCCCTTAAAATGTGTGTGTGTTTGGGGGAAATTTCCAGTTAAGCGTTTTCCACGTTGGGAAATTGGGCCCCTCAAATAATTACCCCCAAGTGGCGGGAAAAAAATGAAATAACAACCCTATAAGCTGCTGTCTGCAATTCAACAAACCCCCTGAGGGGCAGAATCTAAGGGGGCCTCTTTGGCTTTAAAGAAACCTTTGCAACCCGGGGAGGATGGACTTGATTGCTTGGGGGAAAACCCCAAATTGCCTGGGAAAGTGTAAGGAAAAAAACGAATGGGGAGAACAGGGCAGAGCAGGGGCAAGGGAAAACAGGGGATCCCGAAAAAAGGGAAACCCAAAAAACAAAAAAATTTTTAGTCAGGCTTGCAGGGGGGGGGGTTAGGGGGAAAATACCGGGGGAGTAGGTTAATAACCCAAAACAAAGGGGGAGGAGAATCACCGGGAAAAGGGAAAAAAGGGGGGCCCCAAATAGTGAACCATGAAAAAACATCAGAAAACAGAAAGAGCGGGTATAGAGCCAGGATTCCCAAAAGGGAATTCAACAACAAAAATAAAAGAAAGGTTTAAATTTCCCCGACTTTGGAGGGGTTTGGGTACGAACTAAAAGTTTTTAAAAACCCCCGGTTGTTTCATGGGGCCTTTAGGCTGAAGACCTTAATGGCATTGGGCTAATTTCTGGGCGTGTGCTTGAAACGGGGTTAGGGGTGTGGGGCCTTTATGGCTCCCTCTTTTTCCCTTCACTTTAAAATTGGGGTTTCCTCCCCAAAGCCCCACTCCATTTGGTTGCCATGGTGGGTATTTAGGTGACCCAAAAAAAGGGGGCCCCCGTAAAAACCCCTTTTTTCCCCCCAGTTTATAAACCAAAAGGATAGCATTTAAACTCTGTTTTGCAGTTGCTGCAAAGGGGGTGCTCAATAAAACCCTCCCCGGTTTTAAACTTTTTATATTTATAGATGTCAGGAAGGAAGGGGGAAACAATTTTTTTTTTATTTGACTTTTCCATGCAGAAGAATTGAAGTAAAAAGAAAAATGAGTTTTTAATAAACCCGGGCCCCCCCTTGGGGCAAGAAATTTGGCGTATTTTTAGAAAAAATTCTTATAGAACTTGTTTTAAAAAAAGTAATCCCCTTTAAAAGGGAATCATATTGTAATATATTACAAAATTCATATTTATTTTTTTTCCCTGAAAAAAAGAGGGGTTTCAAGCAAAAGGAGTGGGTTTTTTGGGAAAAGGGTTTTTCCCAGGTTTAGGTGAAGGGTGGTTTTAAAGGGGAAAACCAAATTTCCCACCGGGGCCCCACTGCTTTAAAACCTGTTCCCCCAAATTTCCGCAACCCCTTCCCGTTTTAAAGGGGCATGGGAAGTTTTTAAACCGGAACGTCTGTTTCAAGGGGAAAAAATCTATTAAACCAAATTCAATAACCTGTGTATGTTCATAAACAAGATTTTTAATCGTTTTGGGGGTTTAAACTTTTGGGGTTTTCGGATTATTTTTTTTTTTTGTTATGTTTTAAAAAATTTTTGGGGCCTTTTTTTTTAAATTTTTTTTTAAACATTGTGTCACCTTAAAAGGTCAGAAAAATCCCAAAAGGGGACTTTTTTCCCTTTATAACACTTTTTTTTTTTTTTTAAAATATATATATTTTTAAATTTATATATTTTTTTAATTTATATAAATAAATTTTACAAAAAATATAATATAAATATATTTTTAAAATTATAAAAAAAACTTTTTTCCTTTTTTCTAGCTGCTTTTCCCTGTAACTGGGATTGGTAAAAATTGGCCCCAGTTAGGCAAAGTTCACAGGGCCTTAACTGCGGGGGGGTAATTCCGCCCGCAATTACGCCGTGGGGCCCGGGGGGCCCCATAGCCCACCCCCATTGTTTAGGGGCGTTTAAATACGCCCCTAAAAGGACATTTCAATTTCCCCCCCTCGGCGGTTTTGGGCCGAGCAGGGGGGGAGCGTAATGCTTTGTTTCCTATGAGAACCCTGGGGAAATTACCTTTAATTATTTTACGGTTTCAGCCCGTTTTGGCGGCCCTTCGGCCGGTAATTACGGCCCAAATTTTATTTCCCCAAAAATTTAAGCTGTTAAAAATTTTGGCCATTACAGGGGAAATTTTAGTTCCCAGCCCCGGCGCAGATTTTGACCTGGTGCTAAAATTGAGCGCTGTGTTTTAATGTGATGGGGGAGGAGGAAAAACTTTTAAAGTCCACCCTTTTGCAGGCCCGTTGCAGAAAAATTTGGATTTTGTAAATTTTTATGTTCGCCCTAGAAGGGTTTTTATAGAGAATAAAAAATGTCTGCACCGTTTTTCTTTAACCCTTTTATTATTGTGGGAATTTTAGAAACCCAGGGAAACCCGTCAGGCAGTTTATTGGGCCCTGGCCCCTGATAACCCAAAAACCCATATCGGTAATGGGGAAAAAGGAGGGCCCCGGATAAAATTCATTTAAAAGGGGGTTGTCTCACTACATTAAATTCATCTTACCTCAGCCCCTGTTTTTCTTGCTTTCACTTTGAATTGGGGGCGTATTTACGGCTTCTAAATGGGCCCCTCCCTTAAAAAAAGCCAGGTTTTGTACCCTATAGAAACCATTTGCTGGAGCGAATAGGAGAGATGAAAAAAGGTTTCTTTAGAATTGGAAACCTGGGGAGCTGATGAGCCCCCATAAAAAGGGGGGAATTCAAAAAGGGGTGGGGGCCCACGGGTTAAAGGACTTTTAAAATTCCCAAAAGGGGAATTTGTTTTTGCAAGATCTTTAAAAAAAAAAGGGCACTTTTCCTGTATTTGGAGAAAAAAATCCCTTGAAAGTGCTTTGTTTGTGCCCACTTTTGGCCACTTAAAAAAAAGGTGTTTTTGTAGGGGGGCAGAGGGGATTCCCGGGCCACCTGTGGGGTGAATTCTCCCCACGGGCCCCTTTTAAAAACCCAAAAGGCATATTTTGGGGGCCCAACCAGGGTTTCCCTTAGAGATAAAACTTTTAAGGGGCAACCAACAATTTTTCCCCTTTTCCTTTCTTCTCAAATGAATTTAGTTTCAGAGCAAGGACCCAAAGCTAAACCCTGCCCCAGGTGGGGAAAGGACACACTCCTGCTCTCCCACATCCGCCCTTTTTCCCTAAGTATGAGATTTGTTTGCTAATGTTGAAATGCATGTTCCCACCATCCATGAAATAAACACTAGGACAGTGCTGTGTGTGCAGAGTATAGACATGGAGGATGGGGTTATACTTACAACGCTGATTGGGCTTTCCCAAGAGCCAACTGCAAAAGGGAAAATAAAAAATCATCATGATACATATTTATAATACTGACCGTGCATAGTTGCCAACAGTCCCGAGATCTCTGAGATTGTCCCTTTGCTGAGGGCAAATTTGCAAATTTGTGTTCTGTGCACTGTCCAAAAAAGAAGAGACAATTGTAGAGGAGGCCAATAATGGCGCACGATCACTATAAAGGAGGGCACTATTACTGTGTAGTAATCAAGCGGTTACTGCTAATATCCCTAGTGATCGAGGGCAGGGCCATTCCTAGGCTAAATTGCACTCAGGGCGAGGGGAAGAAATTTCGCCCTCCCTCCCCCCACCATAAAATAATGCGCCACAATGCAACACAGTGCTTCACCAGATAGTTGCCCCCTGTAGCCAGATAGTTGCCCCTGTAGCCATGTAATGCCCCCCTGTAATCAGAGAGTAGCCCCAGCAGCCATGATAGTTGCCCCTGTAGCCAGATAGTTGCCCCTGCAGCCATGTAATACCCCCTGTAACCAGATAGTTAAACCCAGCAGCCATGATTTGTTGCCCCCGTAGCCAGCAATACCCACCTTTAAACCCAAAAAAGTAGCCCCAGCAGCCATGATAGTTGCCCCAGTAGCCATGCAATACCACCTTGTAACCAGATAGTTGCCCCAGCAGCCAAGATAGTTGCCCCTGTAGCCTTGATAGTTGCCCCTGTAGCCTTGATAGTTGCCCCTGCAGCCATGACAGTTGCCCCTGCAGCCATGATAGTTGCCCCCTGTAGCTAAGGAAATTAAAATAAAAGAATCTTACTTACCTTTCCAGGATCCCTGCAGCGCGGCAGGTCTAAAGCCGGCGTTCAGTGTATGCGGCGTAACGTCATGACGCTGCTTACACCCAGCTCCCAGGGTCTCCTGGGACGGACGGGAGCCGAGACTCAGCGTCGCAGGGGGCATGGTGAAAGCCGTGCGCCCCATGTGACGCTGATGTGATAGATACAGGGGAGGAGGAAGGAGGGGAACAATCTGTCCTGCCTCCTCCCTGTACCGGCAGCTGCATTAAGTATATGCAGCTGCAGGCATTGATTCTGCAAGGCAGAGTCAGAGGCTAACCGCGGGGGGGGGAAGGCGGG
>JAODAL010046600.1:0-30756 GCA_025379985.1 Phyllomedusa bahiana | reverse complement strand
TTCAGTTGTTCTGGGGATCTTAAATTTGAAAAAAGCATTGTTTCTCCCACTTTTTTGGCCAACCCAGAAACTCTGATAGGAGTTTAAATTGTCCCTGTGTTTTCAGTTCTATTGCAATCACTGCAGTGGGGAGGGGTGGGCGGCAGGAGGAGAGGCCTTTGAAAGGAAGATATTTTGCAGCCCAGTGGGTTTTGTGATCTTCAATTGAAAAAGCATTGTTTTCTACCACTTTTTTGGCCAGCAGACCTTTTGCAGTTGAAATTGTCCCTGTGTTTTCAGTTCTATTGCAATCACTGTGGTGGGGGGGGGGGGGTTGGACGGCGGGGAGGGAGAGGCATTTGAAATGAAGATATTTTGCAGCTCAGTGTGTTTTGTGATCTTCAATTGAAAAAGCATTGTTTTCTACCACTTTTTTGGCCAGCAGACCTTTAGCAGTTGAAATTGTCCCTGTGTTTTCAGCTCTATTGCAATCACTGCGTGTCAGTGTTCCCAAAAACCCGCATAAGTTATCCCAATAATTTTCAAATAGTTTTACTGAAGTCCATGCGTCTGTTTGGCACAAAGAGTTCAGTTGTACACATATTGTGTTCTACATATTTCCAAGTAAATTACGCCTGTAGTCAGTGGTGCGATGGCCGCCATATTAATCCATATAATATTTAAATACTCTTTTTGCAGTCCATGCATCTCAGTTTGGCGCAAAGAGTTCAGTTGTACGCATATTGTGTTCTACATATTTGATAGTAAATTACACCTGTAGTCAGTGGTGCTAAGGCCGCCATATTAATCCATATCACTTTTTAATACTTCTATTTCACTCAGTGTGTCTCAGTGTGGCTCTAATCGTGCACTTGTACAATAGTTTGTTGAAAACTATCATTTGCTAGTCCTACTGGGCAGTTGTAAATCTCAGTAACTGAAGGAAAAACACTGTTGATTTTGTGTTACGGTTCTTCCACCAGACCGCATTTCACAGGTATTTGATAGAAACAATTCTGTTTCTAATCCTAGTTGACTGTTGGAAATTAGAGTGATTTAAGAATAGCTGTGATTTGCCGTCTTTCAATAAGAGACTGTCAAAAACTCTTCCATACCTTTTTAAATGTTCATCTTTCTGAACATGAAGCGAACTGCAGGTGGTAAGCGAGCAAAGAGCGTTGTAGGACATGGAGGTAGAGGTATGAGAGAACGTGTTCCTTCCAGTGCTGGCGACAACACGCAAGCCAGTGGATCGTCGGTTGTAGGACCGTCAGTCATGTCATCGCTGGGTCAGGGCCCGGTGAATCCCAGTAACGAACAGCGTCGCCAATCTATTCTTCAGTGGTTAATGCAACCTGCATCCAGCAGTCTTTCCTCCTCGTCCTCCCAGTCACGGCCACAAATGTCGTCGTCATCATCGTCAGCATCCATCCAACATGAAGCAAAGGCAGCCCAAATGTCATCTCATGTACCCCCCACTGTGGATAATCCATTTTCTGAAGACCTCTTTGATGAAAAAATGCAGTTGGGGTCGGAAGGCAGAGGGAACAGTTGGCGAAAAAAGGCCACACCGATCCAGGGGTTCCAACCACTGTCACAACCTCTGTCTCCGCCTCCTTCTCCACCACGACCAAGCGTTCTTCAGCTGCTCATGTCTCTTAGCGTCATGAGCAAAGATCAGCCTATGATTCAGCCTCCACCGTCGCCTGAGAACCACCACCACCGCCAGAGACCCATCCTACCCCTTCTCCTTCCACCAATTTGACCTGCACACAGTACAGCGGCCAGTCTAGCAGCCAGCCTTCTGTCTACCAGCTTTGGGAGCAGAAGAAAACACTTTAACCCAAACCATCCCAAAGCCCAAAAGCCTCATGTCGGCATTGCCAGGCTTTTGGTCTTGGAAATGTTGCCTTTCAGTCTGGTGGACACAGATGGGTTCCACCACGTCATGGCCCGTGCCTGCCCCCCATACCATATGCTGAGCAGGCATTTATTTTCCAGAAAAGCCGTCCCTGCCCTGGCCAGCCACGTGTCATCTAAAATTTCAAGCGCGTTGTCTGCATCTGTGTCCGGAAAAGTTCATCTGACCACAGATACATGGACTAGTAAGCAAGGCCAAGGCCACTATATCTCTGTGACAGCTCACTGGGTGAGTGGGGGGGATGTCTCTTGTTTGGTGATGGTGGTCTCAGGCTCGGCTCACGCTCTTCAAAACCCCAGTGATGGTGCAGGGTTCTTTCCCCAAGGTCCACTGGTAGCATCACGTGCCAGAGGGAAAACCCGGGCATTTTTGAAATTAATCTGTCTTGGAGACCGTCAACACAAGGTCAGGAGCTGTGGAGGCTCTTCACAACAAGGACCCCAGCACAGGCTGGGTGACAAGAATCTTATGCCAGGCAAGGTGGTGTGCGAAAATGGTCGAAATCTCCGGGCCGCCCTTAAGACGTAGGTGGACACTTCCCTCCCTGGCATCTATAAACCCTTTGTCGTCCGAATTTCTAAAGGCCCCCGGGTTGGTCCCTGCGAGGAAGGCTCGAGGTTGAGTCCATTTGGTTGCCCCCTTCTTCGCCCGGGCTGGTGGTTAAAGTTCACCCGGGCCCTCCCTAAGTTCATTGTTGACATGGCAACAGCTGGAATTCCCCCCCCCAATGCTCCGCGATTGTGGAAGCAGCAAATGCCAAATACGCAGGAGAATTGAAATGGCCTGACAAGCAGCGTTGGGGACCTGGGGTTTTTTTGTTGAGCCCCCGAGTGGGGGAGGTGAAAGAGTTCTGCCCCTCTTGCCAGTTTTAAAGAAGCACCAAAGGTCAGTGGGCCCATGCCCTTTTCAATGAGCTTTGGTGATTTATTTGGGGGAAAACAATCTTTGGGCACTCTGAAACAGGTCCCACCAGTGAGGGAGGGGTACGGACACAGAGGGAACGACCCTTTTCTCCCCGTCAAATTTGGGAAGGCCCCAGTTTCACAATTTTTATCGGTCTTCATTAGGCAGGGTTCGGGGTCCAGGGATAGTGAAAGTCGGCCCCTCGCTTCGGGTACGCTCTGAGGCAAGTCGAGCTGGTTAAAGTGGACGGAGGAGGGGTGAGGTTTTGGACCTGAGTTCCGAGTCCCTCCCTTGGAAAGGGGTTGGATGGTTGAGGGGAGGGGAAAGATGGGAAGATATTTTCTAGTCCTGAAAGAGGTTTGGGAAAAATCAAGGTCCATCTCTCACTGAGTGTTGGATGCTCCATTTCCCCCAACATGATTCTCATTAAGGCCATCAAAGGGGAACAACAGTTATGGGTGGCCACCCTCCTCGATCCCGGTACAAAGCAAAACTCGCACTTTCCTAGACCAAATAGAGAGTAAAAATGCGGGAATTGGGAACGTGTAAAGTCAAACTGGAGACATCTTTTGCATTGTTCGTTCTTCAAACACATGGTGGAACAAGTCAAAACGTGACAGCAGTAGAGTGAAAGTGCCGCGCGGCAGCAGCAGGCTTTTGGCAAAAGCGAATGGGTGACTCTGGAAACCCTTATTTCCCCACCTCACAACCCCTGAATGCAGGCACACATACAACACACGAGCCCGTTTAAGTCAGGGTTTGCAAGTCTATTGGTTTTCCCACACCGTTGTTTGGGGTATGTTCGGCCCCAATAAAAATTCGGGATGAATGGCCGAGCTCGGGGCCAAGCCATAGGGTGTTGCCCTGCCCAGCACCCCGGTCAATTGAGCGGACCTTCAGCCCAGGGGGGTATTACAGAAAAAAGCACCCTTTTTTTCCCACGAAAATGTGGATCGTTTGATTTCATAAAGATGAATAGGCGTGGTTTGATGTTTTGGGGCCCCCAATTGCGAGGTCCCGTTTAGTTGCCGGTCTACTTCCACGTTTCCCCAAAAGAATGCCCTTTTAAAAAAAATAAAAAAAAATGTCATTTCCTCGAATTTTTTTAAATCTCTTTTCCCCAAAAAAGGTCATTTTGCTTTTTTTTCGGTAAGGGGGGACTGTAAAAAAAACAATTGAAACGTTTCATAAAAAAAACTATTCCATTTACTCGCTTCTTCATTAAAAGTTCGCAATGTCAATGGTTTTAGGGTCATGGGCGGAGTAAAGCTAAAATCAGGTCTTTGGAACGGAAATGTGGCTTTAAGTGGCATTTTCCCTCAAAATTTTTAACAGGGACTTGAGAAGTTTTTTTTAATTTTTTTGGATCATGTTGCTGTGAAATACAGCTATATAACAGGTTTTTTTTTAAAAAATGTGGTTTCTCACAGACATTTGTTCTTCAAAATTTAAGGTGGCCAAAGTGTCATTTTTTAAAATTTTTGGGGGCATGTTGTTTAAAAAATTTAAGCTATACTCATGCCCTATTATAAAAAAAAAATGTGGTTTCTAACAGATTTTTGTTCCCCTTTTAAAACCCAAATGTAAAGGAAGGGTTTGGGCCAAAGGGTTTTTTTTTTAAAAATTTGTTTTTTTTTGGGGGAAAATTCTTTTGGGGGGCAGTTGCTTAAATACAGCTATACTACAGGCCCATTATAAAAACATGGGGTTTTTTAAAAGAATTTTTTCTTCCCAATTGTCAACGGCTGAAGGGTCATGTTTGAATTTAGGGGGAAATGGTGTGTCAAAAACAGGTTAGATGGACATGAAATAGACCCTATTAAAAATTCCCTTGTTTTTGCAAGTTTTAATAGTAGCTTTCCCCTGTGTGAGAAAAACCAATAATAAAAAAAAAAAGAAAAAACAAAGAGTGGTGGGATTTTCTAAAATTTTAAAACTACTAAAAAATTGTGTACAAAAGAGCTGATACAAAATTCCTTTAATTGCCCGGGGGGGTACGGAAGAATTTAACAGATGTAGGTATTCAGAGGACATGGGTATGGAGCACGGACGAGAAAAAAGAAAGAAAAAAAAAAGCCCAAAAAAAAAGGGCACCGGGTGGAACGGAGCATCAAAACCCATTTCCCAAATGAAGTAATTGGTCCATCTATGGAGGGGCAAGCGCTCTCGTAGAGGCAGAAATTTTTCAAGCGCTACCCGGGCTTATGGTACTGAGGAAGGTGGGGTCTTACTCACATTTCCGCTTCGCCTTGTTTAGACAACTGTTTTCGTTGAGTGTCATAAAGGGGATTTTTAGTTAATGATGAGACGCCAGCCTGGGCTCTACCCCACCCACTGAAACCCCTGGGCCCTGCTACCTAACCCGGTGTTTAAAAGATGAGAACACCGCCCCGGCTCCACCGTACTCACTGTAACTCCGGCCCTGCTAGTGAACCTGCGGAAAACGTTTACAGCCTCACTGCCTTGTCAGTAATTTCCTTTAACCCCTTTACAGTAGAAAGCAGGATTTTAGGGGCCTCGTTGACTTACTGGGGACATCTGTTTTGTTTGTTCACATTCTAATGTCACGGTAGAAATTCACCAGTAGAAGGGGAAGTAGCTCTAGCAGAAACAGTATTGGAAAAAGAGTTGTTTTTAAAATAGTTTATTTCTTATTGCAAAAATTTTTTGTGAGGTTTTAAAAGGGGATTGTGGGGTTTTTTGGGTATGCTGCGTTACAGGATAGGGTAGTCAAGGTCCCTTTCACTAAAAATACTGTTCAAAGATACTTTCTCCGGCACTTTTTAATCTGTGGGTCTGTGATTTAAAGGGGCTTCTGCGGTCGGAAGGCATAGTCAATGTCCAGTTCAATAAAATGGTGGTTGAAAAACTCCCCTTTTTTCCGCACTTTTTTTTTAACTTTGGGATTGGTCCCCTGCAAGGTTTTGGGTTGTTTTTTCCCCAAATTGGGGATGTGGGGTACGCGGACAGGTATATTTTAAAAAAAAAAAAAAAAAAAAAAAAAAAAAGTCCGTTCAAAAATAAAATGGTGGGAAGACTCCTTTTTCGCACTTTTAATTGGGGTCGAAGGTTTTGGGTCATGTGCGTCCAGGAAGGGTATCAAGGCCCGTTCAACTAAAATTGGTTAAAGATTCTTTCTTCCGGCACTTTTTTAAACTGGGGGGTCATGTAGATTTTAAAGGGGCTGCTCGGTCCCCGGACAGGATAGCAAAGCCGTTTAATAAAATGATGGTTTAAAGACTTCTTTTTTCCCCACTTTTTATTGTTGGTCATGAATTTTGGGTCATGCTGGGTCCCGGACAGGGAAATCAAAGTCCATTAACTAAAATGGTGGTTTAAAGACTCCTTTTTTCCGCATTTTTAATCTGTGGGTCGAATTTAAGGGGCATGGGGTCCAGGACAGGCATGTTTAAAAAGCCAGTTCAATAAAAAAGGTGGTTAAAGACTCTTTTCCGCACTTTTTAATCTGTGGGTCATTTTTAGATTTAAGGGTCATGTGGGGCCAGGACAGGCATGTCAAAGTCCAGTTAACTAAAAAAGGTGGTTCAAAAACTCTTTTCTCGCACTTTTTAAATTTTTGGGTCATGCAGGGTTTTGGGGCATTCTGCGGTACAGGACAGTTTGTCAAAGTCCCGTTAACTAAAATGGTGGTTAAAGACTCCTTTTTTCGCATTTTTTTAAATTTTGGGCAGACAGGTTTTAGGTATGCTACCTCCCGGATAAGGTAGTCAATTTCCCCGTTAAAATAAAATGGTGGGTTTAAAGACTCTTTTTCCAGCACTTTTTAAAACTGTGGGTTTTTTTCGGGTTTTTTTGGGGGTTTTTGGGTACGGAAGTATAGTCAATGTCCCGTTAACTAAAGTGATGGTTAACAATATGCCTTTTGGCACTTTTTAAATTTTTGGGTATGCAGGTTTAAGGGGCATTGTGGTACAGGACGGGATAGTCAATGTCCGTAACTAAGATGATGGTTCAAAAAATACTGCCCCTTTGGGACTTTTTAATTTGTGGGGTCATGCGGTGTAAGGGTCCTGCTGCGGTAAGGGGCAGGGATAGTGATAGTTTGTAATTTTTTTCTGTGACCTTGTTGCCCCAAATTTTTAGTGTTGAGAATTATTACGGCAAGTTGAAATCGGCACAGTTTTTATGTTGATCGAAAATTTTTAGATCATGCGATAATTTAGGTTAAAATCTGTGCATCATCTATTAAGATTGCGCCATTTTCGGCGTTTTCCTGTCATTTTGGCGGCCAGCAAATAGCTTACAAAATTTGAGAGGGTGAGATGTGTGTGCGACGTCATGCTGGGTTGTGTATGTTGCGATTGGCTAGAAAAATCACATGACCTCGTTTTACATAGAACACCCCTTCCTGTTCATGATCAGTGTCTCTCAGCGTTCATAGCAGGAGGACGTGCGCTCTGCCTGTGCCCAAACAGGTCAGCGAAATTATTCTATTTTTTCACAGAGAAACCTCTACTGTTAGCTGTGATCCTTACAACTTAGTTAGATTAGAGAATGGAAGATTTTATGTAGTTAGGTAGAGAAGTTTAAAGGAGAATCTAAAGGTGTAAAGTCACGGTGGGGAGGGGGGGGGGGAGGGCGTGGGCGAACACAGTAAGCTTTATAAAGAATACTGGATAAAGTTCACCAAGACTTAGTGTAGACATTGCACTGCAATAGCTTTATAATTAACAGTTTTCTATTCAAATAAATTTTCCCGGATATTGGGCAGCCTGAACTTATATTAGGATACACATCTTTTCTAGTAATGCGGTCTCATTGTTAGTTGCAAAACTCCACTTTTATTATCAGTATACATTTCAGATAGGTGTTCTTTTTCAATTTTGCCCATTCCAGCTTTGTTAATATAGCCAAATTGCAGTTAAATTAGAATCCAGCAATTTTGTAGTCAGCACAGGTTGATAGGTGCCAAAAATACCTTTTATTATCCGAATACATTACAGATCGTGTTTTTTATTTTTTGGGGCATACAGCTTTTTTTCATTGAGGCACCTTGAAATTTAAATGTAAATACACCCAATTTTGTAGTCACCCCCGGGAATTAAAAGGGGGCCAAAAAAACCTTTTTATTATCAAAAAACTTTACAGATACGTTTTTTTTTTTTTTTTGGGCGAAACTCCCAGTTTTTTGTTCATTGGGCCCTTGACTTAAAGTAAATTACAGAAATTTTTTAGTCACCAAAGGTAAATTTGTTAGGTGCCAAAAAATCCCTTTTATTATCCGAATACATTACGATACGTTTTTTTTTTTTTCACTTTGGCGCACTACAGCTTGTTCATTGAGGCACCTTGAAATTAAATGTAAATTACGGGCCAATTTTGTAGTCCCACGGGGTAAATTTGGGAAAGGGTGCCAAAAATACCTTTTATTACCCCGAATCTTTTCAGATACGTTTTTTTTTGCATTTTTGCCCATTTCCAGTTTTGGGTTGTTTTAGACCCCAACCTTGCATTTAAATTTTGGAATCCAGCAATTTTTGTAGTTACCACGGGTTTGAATTGTTTAGGGTCCCAAAAAAAAATCCCCTTTTATTATCCAAATACTTTTACGATGTAAGGGGAAGGGTTTGTGCATCCGCTGGACCCCCCGCAGGGGGAATGGGGGGAAGCCCACGCCAGGGAACGGAATTAAGTAGGTCCCGGTTTTCACCGAGCCCGCCGCAAAGGGGGGAAGGGACTTGTTTGCGGGGGGGAGTCTACCAGGTCTTTTCCCATGGCGGGGTTTCCCCTGCGGTGGTGGCCGTGTAGACTTTAAAAAAGGGGTTCGTCAGGCAAGTGCATTTGGGGGGGACAGGCAAAAAGGTCAGGGCAGGGGGCAAGATTCGTGGTCGAAAAAAGTAGGCAAGGGGTACGGTACACGGTTTGGAAAGGGAAGGTAGGAAGTTTTCTCATGGGGGTTTTAAAAACACCCCAAAGGGAAATTCCGGCGAGGGGCCGGCGGGAAAAGGGGCCCAAAACCTTTTTTAAATGGGGAGCAGTCCCCGGAAATTTACTCAATTACGGCGCACTCCCCCTTTTAAATTTTTTCAAACACCCGGGCCGCGAACGCCCTAGGGGGGGAAAAGGCCACTTTTCCCGGGGGGACTGGGCACGGGGACTGAGCGGGGAGCGCGGGGGGTAAGTTGACGCCGGCGGGGACTGGGACAAGGGCGGACCCAAAAACCCCAAAAGTGCGGGAGGGGCTCGCTGGGGGCCCAGCCCGGACGCCCCCTGCGCCCCGGAAGAGGTGAAAGGGTCGTCCGTGACAGAACCCTATCCCCTTTGGGGCCCCCCCCCCTTTTTGGGCCCCCCTTTCCTTGATTCAAAAAATTTGGAAGAAATCGCTATGGGCGGAGGAGGGTTTGACTTCAAAAGAAAAAGGGTTTTAAGGACCGGGGTTTTATTTAAAAGAGACGGGGAAAGATTTTGGGAATTTCTTGGTGGGAGGGGTTTGGAGTTTGAAAAAAAAAGGGGATTAATGCGAGTGAAAACCTCGAAGGGTCCGGAAAAGGGGGGTTTTCCACTTTGTAGAAGGGGTTTTAAGAGGGGCCCATTTTGGGCCCGGGACTCCCCACCCTTGTCCCCTGGGGAAAAGACAGGGGAAGACTTTTCCTTTGTCGGCTTGGGTCTTGTGGCTGGGAAAAGCGGGGCAGGGGTTTGGGGTTTTGGGACCAGATGGTCTTTATGTCCTGAACCGTTTTGCCCGCCGCGGGAAACCCTTTCGGATGGAAAAGCCAGAGGGAGGGGGTGGGGGGGGAATGGCCCGTTTTAAATGTAAAAAGGGGGGAAAGGGGACCCCTGCGATTTTGAGTCTGGGGTTGTACGAGAACTCCGCCATGGCAACAAGTTGGGGAACCAATCGTCGGGGGCGTGCTGAAACGGGGTGGGTAGTAACCCCCAAAAGACCTGGTTTATTCTTCCCCCGGCCATTGTCGGGAGGGTGGTAAGCAGAAGAAAAAGTAGCTTCCCCGGGGAGTTGGGAAAAAACAGGGCACGCCAAGAAGGGGGAAAAAAAACGGGGACCCCCCCCCCCCGACCCGTGACGTTTTTTGTGCGGGAGCCCTTGCGGGAGGGAAAACACATGCGGGGAAAAAAAAGTTTCCCCCAGGCGGGGGGGCCAAGGGCCCCGGGGGCCCCCGGGCAGGGGTGAAAAATGCCCATCTTGGTAAACCCGACCCGGGGTTGTCACCCAAATTAAAGTGTTGCCACCCCAAAAGGAGGGGATCAGTTTTTTAAAAAAACTCCTGGGCAATGTTGGCCCAAAGGGTTGGTCGGAATGGGTAGGGGGTTTGTAGTAGACCTGCCGGCTTGTGCAAGGGGGTTCTTGTTGCGGGACAGGAGTTCCCAGGCCTAAAAAAACCCTTGACACCCTTTGTTGAACTCGGGCCACCAATGGGAAAGGGATATCAAAGGAACGCTTTCGGGGCCCCGGGGAAGGGCCCGGCCCACCAAAGGGGCAAGGGCCCCCCAATTTCCGATGCGTCTGCGGAGGGGGGGCCAGGACTTTCGTAGGTCCCCTCGGGGAAACCCTTTGGGTGGTAAACGGGGGCCCAGACAAGATAAGGGTTTGGGGGAATTATATGCTCTGGGGGTTGGTTCCCCTCACCCACCCGTCAGAAGCCCGGGAAAGGGCGTCCCCTTGATGTTTTCCCCGGGGGGCCGGGGAAGTAAAATCTGGTAGGGGAAGGGGAGGAAAAAGAGGGGCCCCCCTAGCCTGGCGGGGTTTTTAAAAGTAAAGGGCCCGTTGGGGGTTTATTAAAAGGTTTTTTTGTTGGTTTCCGAATTTGATGCAGAGGGGGAGGGGAAAGCCCCCTCCAATAGGTAGCCCCAATTTTTTCCCAAAGCCATTTAAATGGCCAGAAAACTCAGGGGTCGCCTATCGTGTATTTCCTTTGGGCCCGGGGAGAAAACGTCTTGGAAAAAACCAACGTTGGGTCTTGCCGGGGCCCTTTTTGGGGCTTTAAGGATGGTCCAAACCCACAGAAAAAGGGCACCCAATTCCCAAAGGGTGAAGGGTTTTGCGGGGCCCGGCCGCGGGGAGGACAGATGCTGTGGAAAAGGCAGATTTTGGCTTTGCGAGGCCCCTCAGTTCGGAGGGCCAGCTGCGTGGGTTTTAGCGTGTTTCTTAGTGAGAGCCCCTACGGAGCCTTTGCGTAGGAAAGGTTTGGGGTTAAAAAATTGGGCGATAATAGTTTAAAAGAACCCCAAGGGAAAAGCTGTATGGCATGCAAACCGACTGGGGGTTTGGGCCCCTGCAACATGGCTTTACCAGTTTTTCTGGAAACCCTTGTAGGGCCCCGATCAGAAATAATTTTACCCCCGAAACGGAAGGCTGGTTTGGGGGAGAGGCATTCTCCAAACCCTTTGGGATACAGGTGATTATCCGGAGGCTTCAACACCTGACGGGGCTGACAAAGGGGGTCTCGAGGTTTGGCGTTGTAAACCAAAAAATCGTCCAAAATAGACCCCTTCGCAGGTGTAGGAAGATCCCTGGGGAAAAAGTTATTCACGGCTCTTGGAAGGGCAGCAGGGCATTCACGTCCAAATTTGGGAAATTTCCGGTACCGAAGGGCCCCCCTGGTGTTGAAAGGGCCCTCTTCCATTCATGCCCTTGCGGATTCGGACCAAATTGTAGGCCCCTCTTAGATCCACTTGGAGAAAATCCCTTTCGCCCCGCAGCGATCAAAAAAACTCCGGGGATCAACGGTTTGAGGGGTTCCCATTTTCACCGTGATCTTATTTAGACCCCGGTAAAACAATGCTGGGTTTACAAGGTAAACCCTCCCTTTTTTTCCACGAAGAAGAATCCCGTCCCGGGGGGGAGAAGAGGGCTTCCCGGGGAAAAAACCCCCTTTGGGGATTTTTAAAATGTACTTGGGACATGGTTGTGATTGCGGAACGGTTTAAAGGGGGAGACTTTCCCGAGGAGGGCTGGGTTTTCCGGGCAATAGGTCAATCGGACAAACTTAAAAGGGCGATGTGGCGGGAGGGTCTTGCCTTTCCCTTCCCCGGAGAAGACCCTCAGCATACTCCTGGGGAAAGGGGCGGGAAAACACCCCTAGAGGCTTAGCCCGGTTTCCCTTAAAAACGGTGGCACCCGCGAGGTGCACCAAAAAAAAGCGAGGGCCGACATCTGGGCCCCTCGGAAAGGACCCCGCCCCTTTGGGCCCGTTTAAGCACCGGGGCATGGCGCTGCAGCCATGGAAGACCCAAATTGGGGGCGAAAAAAAGGGCCCCGGGGTAACACATTTGAAAGATAGTCTCTCTTTGTGGAAGTGGCCCCCTCTTTTGGGGGGACAAAGGTCAGTAGGAAAAAGGACTGGGTCAAGGGGATCCCTCCACTGACGGAGGGAAAAGGGGGAAAAAGGGGGGCTCCCCCGGGGAAACCCCGGGGAAGGGCGTATTGAGACACCAGGGCAGGTCCAAAGGGAAATTTCCGGGAAAACGGGGGGTCCAAAAAATGCTGAAAATTTGGGAAAATGGGGGCCCGGCTTTCAGTTTCCCCCCCCCCTTTAGGACCCAAAAAGTTAAGGGGGGGGAGGGAGACTGCACACGCCCTTTGGGATGCTTCTCCCCCGTTGCTTGGTTTGGCCCTTTCCCGGACGCCGTGGGGGGAAGCAGACAACAACGGAGGGATGATCGGGGCTGCTCGAGAGACAAAAGGTTCTCTTTAAGCCATCGGTTAAGTTCTTGCGGGGGGAAAGGTGGGCTCTATCCCCTTGCATGGGGTCTTCCAGGCTGGCTGGAAGGAGGCCGGGGGGGGCCGTAGAAACACCGGGGGCAAAAATTTAAAATGGCGGCGTTTTTACGGGCTGGTTCTTGGTTTGGCGGAGCTCCTCACGCCCCTTTTTGTGGAAACGGATGTCAAAAACGGTTAGCCGGTGGATTTGCCCCTTTTAAAAAAGGGCGGAAGGTCCCGGGGGGGGGAGCAATTTCCTTGATTGGGCTGGGGGGGGCCTTTTTTTGGAACGTGGCGCAAAAAATTTTGCCCTTTGTTTTCCCGGATGTTCCGATGCTTGTGCGCGGAAAGGGGACGGCGTAGTTTTCCCACGGAGGAGGGTTTCCCCTGCTGCAGGTTCAACAGGGCATTTCGGCGGAAAACGCCCCCGAGCAAAGGGTTTCCCCGAAGGGGCCCTCCGCAACTCTAGTAGAAATGTGTTTGGGGGGCCTGATTGGGGGCACCAAAAGGTTCCCCCAGGAAAAGTTGCCCAGGCCGGGGGTTTTTCCGGAGAGAAGGGGGTGACCCGGGAAAGGCCCCCTTGGATCTTTCTGAGGAAAAATGAAACCTGCCATGAGTTCCACATGCAGGGAGCACAGGGGGGTGATGAAAGCCCCTGCGACTAGGAATCCCCATCACACTTTAGTCGGCATGGATACGGGGGGAGCTTGGGACCGACTGGAGGCGACTGTGCCACGGGAGAACGCTGCAGCGACTGCTGTGGCTGAGTGGGCGATGAAACTGCTGCACCAGAGTGGAGAGTTGCTCGAGCTGTTGCGCTTGCTGCGCGATTGTTTGGACGCTGCTTGGCCACAAAACGGTGGTGATACTGGCGGACACTTGGCAATCGACACCTTGGCGGGATCCATGGTCGGATCCTACTGTAACGGACGGGTAGTGGATCCGATGGACCACCGCAGGCGATGGTGGAAGCCCCGCAGGAACAGGAATCTTAAAGTAGGTCCGGTATTCACCAGAGCCGCCGCCCAAAGCGGGGATATGGACTTGCTGCGGGGGAGTGTTACCAGGGTCGTTCCACTGGCGGGGGACTTGCCTGCAGTGGCGGCCAAGGGTTAGTGTTAGTACAGATTCGTTCAGGCAAAGCTTGATGGTCGGGGGGAGACAGGCAGGATGGTCAGGACAGGCGGGCTTCTGGATTGTAAACGTGGACAGGCAGAAGGGTCAGGGCAGGCGGGGGACAAGATACGTGGTCGTTAAACTTAGACATGGGTTACGGTACCACGGAAAAAGACAAGACTAGACTAGGAATGCTTTCTCTAATTAGTTTCCATAGGTTTCAAAAGTTTGTAAGGCTAAAAAAGAAAAGTCGTCCATCTGTTCAGCCTGTTTGTAGCTAAGGTGTTTGATCCAGAGGGAAGGCAAAAAACCCCAATGAGGTAGAAAGCCAATTGTCTCCATTTTTAGGGAAAAATTCATTCCTGACTCCTATCTGGCAATCAGGAAAAAATCCCTGGGTTCAATTGACCCCTGCCGGAATCTAGTCACTATAAATTTGTTATTATTATTACGCTCCAGAAATGATCCAAACCTTTTTGAACTCGGTTATTGATCTCACCATGACCAGTCCCTCTGGCAGAGAATTCCATAGTCTCACTGCTCTTACAGTAAAGAATCCCTTCTCCAGAGGTAAAACACACTAAGGATCCGGCGAGGGCCGGCAGGAAGGGGCGGCCAGACTAATAGAGCAGTGCCCGGCATTAGCCAATTAACGGCGCATGCCCCTTTAAATTTCAAGCAGCCGGGCCGCGGCGCCCTAGGGGGGGGCCACGCGCCGGGAGACTGGGACTGACTGTGCAGGAAGCGCGGCCGGGTAAGTTGGTGCCGGCAGGGGACTGGGAGAAGAAGAAGAGCGGACCCCGAACCCGACGTGCGGGGACGGGGCTCACGCCTGAGAGCCGCTAGCACGGACGCGCCTGCGACCCGAGACTAAGAGGTGCAGGGGCGTCCGTTGACAAAACTGTATAGTCAATGTCCAGTTCAACTAAAATGTTGGTTTTGAAAGACGCTTTTTCCGGCACTTTTTAATCTGTGGGTCAGACAGATTTTAAGGGTCTTGCTGCGGTCCAGGACCAGGGTTTGTCAATGTTCCATCCAGAGTTCAAACTAAATGGTGGTTGAAAGGTCTCCTTTTTCCGGCACTTGTTTAGATCTGGGTGTCAGACAAGTTTAGAATGGTCTCATACTGCGGTCCAGGACAGTTTAGTTCAATGTCCAGTGAAACTAAAATGGGGGTTTGAAAGACTCCTTTTTCCGGCACTTTTTAATCTGGGGGGTCACGACAGCTTTAATGGTCATACTGCGGTCCAGGACAGTTTCTAGTTCAATGTCCATTGAACTAAAAATGGGGTTTGGAAAGACTCTTTTTCCGGCATTTTTTTAATTTCTGGGGGTCCTGCAGGTTTTGGGGCTCATGCTGTAGCCCTGGACAAGTATAGTTAATGTCCAGTTCAACTAAAAAAATGGTGGCTGATAGACTACTTTTTCGGAACTTTTTAATTGTGGGTTAGACAGGTTTAAGGGTCATGCTGCGGTCCAGGTCAGGGTTTGTCAATGTCCAGTTCAAACTAAAATCGGTGGGTTGAAAGACTCCTTTTTCCGGCACTTTTTAATTGGGGGTCAGACAGGTTTAATGGTATACTGTGGCCCAGGACAGTTCTAGTCAATGTCCAGTTCAACTAAATATGGTGGTTTGAAAGACTCTATTTTCGGCCACTTTTTATTCTGTGGGTCAGACAGGTTTAAGGGTCATGCTGTGAGGGTCCAGGAAAGGGTTTGTCAATGTCCTCCAGTTCTACTTAAAATGGTGGTTCAAATACTACTTTCTTCCGGCACTTTTTTATCTGTTGTAATGCAGGTTTTTTTTAGGGTCATGCTGCGTTCCAGGACCAGGGAATTTATAATGTCCTGTTCAAGTAAATGATGGTTCTAATAATACTGCCTTCTGGCACTTTTTAATTGTGGGTGATGCTGGTTTAAGGGGTCATGCTGTGGTACAAGACAGGGATGTGAAGGAATTGATGTGTGGTTTTTTTCGTGGCTTTTATAGCCTAAGTGTTGACTGCCTAAGAAATGTAGCAGGTATCCATTTGTCTGTTGTGGCTGTTAATTCCAAGCTTCCCAGCCCTGTTTGGGTGTATGGAATGAAGGTGTTGTTGCTTCTCTCCATAGACTTTAATGGTCATCGGAGATGATCGACTATCGACTATCGAAAAACCTTATCGATGGTGGTCGACTATCGCCCGATGTCGATAGCCAACGTAATCGCTCAACACTAGTCATGGCAGTAGAAGAAAATGGAAAGGGAACGACTCATCAGATAAGACATTACTTGTGTGTCACTAAATGTAACTGTACTACGTGCACTTGTATCTACCACTGTATGACAACTGTATGGTGGTAAAATTGGTCTTGGTGTAACTGTTTATATTCAGTAACAGTACAGTGATATTATTCAGTATCTTTATGGTGGAGATATGTAATGATGATGTGGCACAGGGGAGTAACTACTGGGGTAGCAGACGTAGCAGCTGCCACGGGGCACGGCGCCCACCAACAGTGAACATAACAGTTCGCTGCCGGCGGAGCTGCGGGGCCCAGCCCTTCCTACCTCTGAACGCCCGGGCCCCTTGGCCCAAGCGTCCAAAGGCAGGACCGCCTGATGTTAGCAGAGCGGACCGCTGCCTGCGCTCCGCTCTGCTAATCTGCCTGCTAGGCATTAAGCCTAGGAGGTGCCGGCCCCCACAGAGAGCTGAGTGAGGCTTGCACGATGATGTCATATCATTGTGCTGCCCGCGCCGAGCACAGACTGGCTGGGAGCTGAGCTGTAAGTGAGCATGGCACAGGTGAGTAAGCGATTTCTTTTTTTTTAACATTAATGGACCCTGCCTGCCTGCCTATATGGGCCCCTGATAGCCCACACTATGCCCTGCCTATATAAATGGCTCTTATAGCCCACACTATGCCTTGCCTGCCTATATAAATGGCGCAAATACACCACACTATGCCTTGCCTGCATATATAAATGGCCCCCTATAACCCACACTATGCCCTGCCTATATAAATGGCCCCTATAGCTCACACTATGCCCTGTCTGCCTATATAAATGGCCCCTATAGCCCACACTATGCCCTGCCTGCCTAAATAAATGGCCTCTATAGCCTGCACTATGCCCTGCCTATATTGGACCCATATAGCACACACTATGCCCTGTCTGCCTATATAAATGGTTCCTATAGCCTGCCCTATGTCCTGCCTTCCCGTATGGAGCCCCTATAGCCCGCACTATGCCCTGTCTGGCTATATAAATGGCACCTATAACCTTCCCTATGCCCTGCCTGTCTATATGGGGCCCCTATGCCCTGCCTGCCCATATAGTGCCCCTATAGCCCGCACTATGCCCTGTCTGCCTATATAAGTGGCCCCTATAGCCTGCACTATGCGCCGCCTGCCCATATGGGGCCCCTATAGCCCACACTATGCCCTGCCTGCCTATACAAATGGCCCCTATAGCCCACACTATGCCCGGCCTGCCTATGCGGGACCCATTTAGCCTACCATATGCCCTGCCTGCCTATATGGGGCCCTTATAGCCCACACTATGCCCTGTCTGCCTATATAAATGGCCCTTATAGCCCACCTATGCTCTGCTTGCCTATATGGGACCCCTATAGCCTACCATATGCCCTGCCTGCCAACATGGGGCCCCTATAGCCCACACTAATAATAATAATAATAATAATAATAATAATAATAATCTTTATATAGCGCCAACAAATTCCTCAGCACTATGCCCTGTCTGCCTATATAAACGGCCCCTAGAGCCTGCCCTATGCCCTGCATGTCCATACGGGGCCCCTATAGCCTGCCATATGCCCTTACTGCCTATATAAATGGCCCCTATAGCCCACACTATACCCTGCCTGGCTATATAAATGGCCACTGTAGCCCACACTATGCCCTGTCTACCTATATAAATGGCCCCTATAGCCCACACTATGCCCTTTCTGCCTACATGGGACCCCTATAGCCTACCATATGACCTGCCTGCCTATATGGGGCCCTATAGCCCACACTATGCCCTGCCTGGCTATATAAATGGCCCATATAGCCTGCTCTATGCCCTGCCTGTCCATATGGTGCCCCTATAGCCTGCCCTATACCCTACCTGCCAATATTGGGATCCTATGGCCCACACTATGCCCTGTCTGCCTATATAAATGGCCCTTATAGCTCACACTATGCCCTGCCTGCCTATATAAATGGCCCCTATAGCCCACACTATACCCTGCCTGCCTATATAAATGGCCCCTTCTGCCAACACTATGCCCTGTCTACCTATATAAGTGTCCCCTATAGCCCACACTATTCCCTGTCTGCCTATATGGGACCCCTATAGCCTACCATATGCCCTGCCTGCCAATATAGGGCCCTTATAGCCTACCCTATGCCCTGCCTGCCCATATAGGGCCCCTATAGCCTACCCGATTGACTGCCTGCCTGTATAAGGGACCCCTATAGCTTCCCTTGCCCTGTCTGCTGTAGGGGCCCATATTAGCATACCTATGCCGGCCTTGACTACATGAATGGCCCATATAGCGCTACCTATCGCCCTGCTTGTACTTATAATATATGGTCCTATAGGACTACTAAGCTCTGTGGCGGGTCTGGTGGTTCCAAGGTTTGGCTGTGGTGGGGGGGCGTATCGTGGTCCCCCCCCCCCCCCCCCCTCTTGTTGTTATTCCCCCCCCCCCCCCCCCCCCCCCCCCCCCCACTACCCACACCCCCAAAACACTATTTGAATGTATAGGATAATAAAAGGGGTTTTTGCACCCATAAAATACACCTGCAAGTACTAGCAATTTCTGTATTGGTAATTAAGTACAAATGAGTCTATGAACAAAGCTGGGCTGCGGCAAGAGAAAAACACGGAATTTAATTGTGTACTGTAATAATAGGTGGTTTTTGCACCTTGAAATACACCTGCAATTACTGCATAATTTTCTGTATGGTAATATCCGTACAAGATGGGGTCTTTTAACAAAAAATGGACTGCGCCAAAGTGAACAAAACCTAATTAATTGTGTACGGATAATAATAATGTGGTTTTCGCACCTATAAATAAACTGCGGTGACTACAAAATTTTCATGTGTTCAAATTTAAGTACAAGGTGGCTCTATGAACAAATCTGGCCGCCCCAAAGTAAAAAAAAACACCATTTTCAAATTTATTCGGATTAATAAAAGGTGGGTTTTGCACAATGAAATTACTCCTGCAATTACTAGCAAATTTCTGTATGGTACTTCTGTACAAGATGGGTCTTTTAACAAAATTGGCCTGAGCCCAAATGAACAAAACCTTAATTAAATTGTGTCGGATAATAAAACGTGGTTTTTGCACCTATAATTACACCGCGGTGGGGGACTACCAAAATTCTGTTTCAAAATTTAAGTTTACAAGGTGGCTCTATGAACAAAATGGGCCCCCCACACCAAAGTAAAAAAAAATACAAACCTATTTGAAAATTGTAATACGGATAATCAAAGGTGGTTTTTGCACCCTATGAAATACACCTGCCATTTAGTAGCAAATTTCTGTATGGTATATTCATACAAGATGGGTCTTTTAACAAAAATGCCTGCGCCAAACTGGAACAAAAACCTTATTTAAATAGTGTACAGGATAATTATAAACGTGTTTTTGCAACCTATTAAATACACCTGCGGTGACTAGAAAGTTTGTTTCTTTTGTGGTACAAAGGGGGGCTTTAAATAAAAGCTGGGCTGCGCCAAAAGTGAAAAAAACCCTTAATTAAATTGTTTAGGATAATAAAACGGGGTTTTTTTGCACCCTAAAAAAACACCTGCGGTGACAAACCAAAATTTCTGTATCCTTTTGTAAAAACAAAGTGGGTTTTTTGAAAAAAAACTGAGCTGTGCCACAGTGAAAAAAACCAAATTTAAAAACGTGTACAGTAAAAAAAAGGTGGTTTTGCCCCTATAAAATTTAAAACCCTGCAGTTACTAAAAAAAGATTTTGTCCCCCCTTAATAAAAAGACGGGGCTGCAAAAAATACAGCCTAATTTTTTCACCAAAAAACTGTTATAAAAACCCCTTTTTAAATTGCAGGGAAAAGCAGATTTCTGGGCTCACAATACCCATTTCCCCTTTTTTCAAAAGCCTCCCTGCCTGTCTGTCTGTGTTCGCCCGAAACCCCCTTTCACCCCCCCCCCCCCCTCCGCGGTTTTTACAGCGCTAGAGCTCCTTTTAAAATTCTCACCCTTAGTAAAAAAAACTGAAAATCTCTAATCTACCTAAGTTTAATGTTAAAAAACCTAAGACCCATAGTTGCTGTGTGAAAAAGAGAACAGTTTCGTTTGAGCTGTTTTGAAGAGACCGAGAAACACGCCCGGTATTATGATCCCACGGGACAAAATGATGCTAAACCCGGGAAAGGGCTTTTTTTAAAAAAAAACGGGTAAGTGATTTTTCCAGCCAATCACAACTATACACACCCCAGTCATGACGTTGCCCACCCAGTCCCCTGCTTTTTTTCTCAAAAGCGGGATTTGCTGGCCCCCCAAAAATGACAGAAAGGGGCCGAAAAGGCGGATTTTTTAGGTTTATGGCATTTTTTAAACCCAAATTTTTCCCCCGTGAACGAAAAAATTGATAAACCCTTTAAAAAATTTGTTTGATTTCAACTTTGTGAAATAATCGTCAACCCAAAAAAAAAAGTAAAAAAAAAAAAGGGCATTTGGGGTTAATTTTTGGAAAGGTTTTTAAAATTCAGAAAGTTGAAAATTTTTTTTTTGGCAAGCCAAGGTTTAATTTTTAGGGGAAAAAACCCCCTAACCCCCCCCCCCCCCATCGGGACTAAGAGGATCTAAAAAAAAGGACGTATGCTAAAGCCTCGGAACAGGTTAAATCTCTTAGCTCATTTTCTTCAGACTTCTCTTATTAAGCTCATTGGACCTGGTAGCAAAATATCAGTCTACACATGCAATGTAGCCCAAGATAGTGAATTTGGGGTGCATAGGTAACCTTAAGTATGCAAAAAGAGATGACCACGCAGGAATATGTCTCAGTTGTGACGCCAATAATATTTAGTGATTTCTGGGACAGCAAGACTTCCATCTGATTCACTGTAACCATACAGATTTATCCAATTTATGTCATTTATAGCCCATATAAATCTGAAGAAGAAGGCCTGCATTGCTTTAATGCCCCGAAGAGGTACAACTATGTGTAGTGCCTCAAACAAGTACAATAGCTTTGGCAGCAGTGCCATCCTAATTGCTGCAATTCTACCCTGTTGTGACAAAAGCAGAGATTTCCACTTTTGTATTTAATGCTTGATGTTATACTTTAAGGAAATTTTGACCGTAAAGTGAAGAGTAGGTATTCATCAGGTGAACCCCCAAAGATTTTAAGGAGGCTGTTGTCCAATTATATTGATAATTTTCTGCTAGAGAGAGCAATATGAGCATGGGGAATGTTGATAGGGAGAGCCTCACTTTTGGAGGTATTCATTTTATACCCAGAAAGGTGACAGAGCATGCAGATTAGGCAAGGAAATATGTGGCCTTGTTATAGTAAGTAAAATATCACCTGCATAAAGAGATATCTTAAACTTAAGATCACGAATCTTAATAGCAGAAACCAGAGGCTCAAAGCACATTATGAATATCAACGGAGACAATGGACATCCCTGATGTGTGCCATTACAAATATTAATTAAAGGTGACATAGAAGGTGGTAATCATATGGCAGCAGTAAGTGTTGAATATAGACCTTGTAAAGCCTAAAGGAAAGTGCCAGAGATACTAAAATGCTTTAATACTGAAAACATACAGTATAAAACCAAATGAGGTGGTCAAAATCCTTAACACTTTTTTTTAAATCCAGGTCCAACTGAAATGCAGCAGTGTGAGTTTTGAGGAGCAGAGAAAACAGAATAAACACGCTTTGGATGTGCTAATCTCCACAAGTCAAATAATGCATGTCTTCCAGTTAGTTTACTAAAGTCTCTAGATAATCTAACCTGTGTAGGATCAGTAGGTTTATCTCTAACATGCAACCAAACCAAAGTGTTGGAGAATGTGATATAGAAATCTCAACCAATTATCAACATGGAGGAAGATAAGCGTTGAAGTTTAAGGAAAACTTTGTTAAGAAACCTTATCTGAGATTTGTTGGCAGCACGTTACAAAGTGAGAGTGGCATTCCCTGGTAGGTACCATTCAGAATTACAGTACCACTTATATATTAGTTTAGACATTGATAGCTGTGTGTTGAGTTATTTTGAGGCACAACAACCTAGCTCCTAAAGATAATGGGGGAGGAGGTACCCCAGGATAAGGATGCCCAGTACTGAAATAAGGAACAAGAACCACGAAGACCAATACCTTAGGGCTAAATACTATAACACTAAAAAATATCCTTTATTGAAATATGAATAAAACCTAAAAAGACTAGTCCCTATTACACCCTAGTACTATAACCTAACACCACCAGCAGAGAACCCGCCCCAAAAGGGGCGACCCCGCTCCGAAGCCTACTCTATATACCCTACATCGTCCCTTACTAGTATATACAAAACACAAGCAAATCACACTGTGACACAATAAACACACCACTAATACCAATATAAATACCTCTGCCCCAGACCAAAAGGGGAAGAGTAAAGCGACAACAATGGAGGGTGATGTCAAAATATATATTAACCACTAGGGAATTGCTCACGCCCCTTGATGATGCTCCTAGATGTATAAAGCTCACGATACCCCCGATAAAGAGCTCTCCTCCGTTGTGTGGGCTGGATCAGGATAGAAACCACCAGCCTCTGGTATTTAGCCCTAAGGTATTGGTCTTTGTGGTTCGAGTTATTTTGAGGCCACACGAAAATTACACTTTTATACTAGCTGTACACTGGCTACTTTACATGGTATCAAAGTGTCATATCTTCAGTGTTGTCCAAGGAAAATATATAATACAATATTTACAAACGTGAAGAGTGTATTCATTTTTGTGAGATAGTGTACATATATAACATTTACATCCAATATAGATTCAGTGATCTGCAAAGGTCAAGAATGAGATATTAAGATGGCTACCTCTGCCCTCTTTCTGTCTTGGGAGGCACATAAGTATGTGGAAATGCACTTATCAAAGTAGGTTTAATGAAGGAACACATTTTTGTCTTGAGAGATTTCAGTTCTGTGAGTGAAAGTTGCCGCTTAATATTGAGTTGAGGCCTTTGATGTTGAAAGATACTAGGTTAGCCAACACAAGACCCCAAAAGAGGACATAGCACTATATATATAGAAAGACAAATAATGTGATGCATTGGACCTTACAGAATGTGGACAGAAAATATGAGGAAAAGGGAAGACAAGACAGCCAACAAATTATGAACCAAATCTATGTATCAACTTCAAAATTTGTGAAAGAACTCACAATTAAATCCCAGAGTGATGAGCTGTAATGTAATGATCCCCTATGGCAGAAAAAGGGTGTTGGGACTTGAAAATAACCATAGGACAAAATTACTGCTTAAATGTAAACATGGTTGGAGAAAAATGGAAAAGAAAAATAAAGCCAAATAAGAAGAGTAGTGAAATGAAAATTGAAAGAATAAAGGGAGAGTGGACCAAGAGAGAAAATAAAAAGAAAGGAAAGAAAGATCCTCTAAACCTATAGCATAATGTAATAATGGGGGCTATATATGAATAACATTGTATACAAATATGGCAGTTCTAAGTGTAAGAACTTGTGTCTTCACAATGTGTCTTCAAGGGTTTCTCTGACAACCGTTGGAGCTACAAGTTTTGGAAGATGAGCTGAAAGTAAGTGATGGTCCTCGGGATCCCTTGGAAGAAAGTCTCTTTGTTTGGGGCTGGCTGTCATATAGCTGGCAATGGTGCTTGTGTTCCTGTTCCCAATCTCAAATGTCCAGGGATGGAAAGTCAAAATAAATGGAAAACTCCCTTATAGGTACTCTCACAGCGTCTCAAGCATATTTTTTCATTTAAGGACAGCCATGATAAATAAGGGTAAAACTGAATGTGTGAACCTTCATATTTAATGGACTTTTTTGTTCTTTCTTTTGTCAGTATGTGCTTTTTAACTCAAAGTCATGAAGGTAGCATATTATATCTCTTGGTAAATTATTGGTGGATTTAGACCTCAATGCTCTGTGCGCTCACTCCAGTTTAATGCGGTGAGTGGATGGTTCATCTAGAAGAATGTTGAAGATTTTTTTTTTATTGTAGAATGCAATTTTTGCACTTCTTTGGCTTCTGGTAAGCCCTGAATTCTAATATTGTTGCATCTAGCTCTATTATCGAGGCCTTCTAGATGTTTATCTGCATCTCGTTTTGCTTGCACTTGTGATGTTCTCTGTTAATGAAGCTATGTAACATATCTCTTTTCACCACGGCTTTAAGGTCACGAGGTACAGCAGATATGGCTATTAGAGCTTGAAAGTCACTTTTAGTGGGTAGATGGCTCAAGCCAGGATTGATTGGGAGAAAGCTTCTGCAAATCTGAATCTACCTCACCCACCAAGGAGTCAGAAGAGGACTTCCAACTGCCCTCAACCGATTTTTGTGAGATAGTGAAACTTGTGCATAGTTTCATCTGAAGGATGTGTCCACAGTTGAGACTTAGGTCCAGAAATTTTCCCATGTTTTTTCTGGAGTTGGAGGTTTTGGTCCTTTAGCTGGCATGTTTGTTGCAGAGTCTGTGGTGAAGGTCACACTGGAATGAGCTGCAGCTGTTGTTTCAAAAGCCTTCTGTGAGATATAAGAGTTAGTTAACGTAGCCCGATCAGTTAATGTATGAAACAAAGATATGGAACTTTGTGTTAGCCACCAATAGGAGTCAGGATGTGCTTGCCCTTGTAATGTCACTATACGCAAAACTTCCTCAGATGTCCAAGGACCAAATTAAGAATTTTTGGATAAACCCTCTTTGTTATAAGAAGTGTCCACACAATGCATTATTTTTTGCAGAAAAATGATTATTTTGAACCTGAAATGGTTGCATGATAGCAAGATCAGGGCTTACTGCAGAATATATACATGTGCCCCTGGGTACTTTCCGAGGATTGTTTGTCCTTGTCAAAACCCCAGACCCAAGAGGATTCTCTTCTGCAGTACCTGAGGAGGCATGTAGTGATGTTCCTTGTATGGGATTTTACTCTGCTACATCCGCAGTATCCTTGATGTCTAAAGAGTTAATGTCTCTATAAGTGTGCGGCAATGGTGTAATTTCTCATGCTTTATAAGTTGAAGCATTGGGCCGCAATTGTCTTGGGGATCCCCCCACAGGTTATAAGGAGTGATATATAGAATTTATTTGCTACTAGAGACAAAACCGATATATGGCGAGGTTTCTGCTTACTCCTTCCTTTCGTTTTAGCCAGTATAAGAGTATGTCAAGCATCAGTCAGTGAATAAACAGTGTGCAGACTAAATAAACTTTGTCCGTAATGCCTCAGGTGTTGTTTATTAATGTAAGGCAGGGGGTAGCATGAACACTGACCCTCCAAAGGGAAGGAGATGAACCCCAGACTGTGCCAATTTGCACTTGTCACGTCTCAACAGACATGCGACAGGTAAGTATAAGGAACAATTTTCATGAATATAAAATAGCAAAAATGCTTTTCCTACATTCCTTTTGACTGTTTTAGTGATAGTAGAGTGCTGTCGATATTGGATTGTGTTTGTATTTTACTGCCATACTTGCATGCACCAATGCTCATTTAAAAAAAACAAAAAACTTTTTGAATGTGCAGAGCAAACACTATTTTTTTAGACTGTTTGTATGGGGAGTGGCTCCCACAATTTTAGTTTTCGCACTCTGCCCACCTGCACAGGTTTTTAAATCAATACAGAGTAGCTTGTAGCTGAAATCTTCTCTCCCTGAAATGTGGAGGTCTGAACAGGCACCAAAAGAGGTACGTGGTTTGTGGTGCAAAACATTATTACACATATATAAGCTGAGCTGAAAAGCAGAGATGCTCCAAGATGACGCCTGCTTCCTGGACCACACCCCACCGCGAGGCACCATGGATCTGGGTGGAAACCCTGACCATATATGGAGAACCAATCAACTAGTGCCACAGTCCAGATGGATGCAAGAAAAAAGGAAGCTTAACCATGCCCCTGAAAGCAGTGCACAAATCTATTGTGTGTGTAATAAAAGCAGGGCCAGTCTGCGCTTTCTACACACTGAGGAGGCACTCATACCAACTCTCTGTGTTTGGTGTCATTTCTTCACGCCGGCATTCAGTGTTAAATTTGGACAGAAGTACCCCTGAACCCCAATAACACCACATCCTCTCCCACTCACTGAAAGGTATTCAGAAGCAGACAATGATAGAACGCAGGATAGATAAGGGAATAGTAGTCACTGTGGTCTTACCTGGTCTGGTAGTTTGAGGGCTTTCGAAATATGACATGGCACCCACCAAAATCTGAATTCCAAAAGCCAAATAGTGTTTTCATCCTTGTTCGCCCTGCCATGCACCCAAAAAGCAGTTTACACTCACACATAGGATATGAACTTGGAAGATAGTCCCTAATAAATTTTGGGATGCTTTTTTTTTCCCCAGAATTACTTTTGAAAATGAAACATTTCCAGCTAAAGCTGCATATTATTGTAAAAAAAAATTAACTTTCCATTTTCATAGCCTAACGCTAACAAAATCTGTGAAATACCTTTGAGATCAAAATATGCACTACACCCCTGGATAAATTATTTTAGAGGTGCAGTTTCCCAAATGATGTCCACTTAGGAGTGTGTATTAGGTTTCAACACCTTAGGGTGTCCGCAAACCTGCACTGGTGCCTAAAAATATCCTAATGAACATGAGACCCCAAAGTCCAGTAGGAGTTCATCATACTTTGAGGATTGTGGTTGAGTAAAATAGCACACTAGGGCCACATATGGGATAGTTAAAAAAAAAAAAACAGAATAAGGGACATCAATATTGAATTGTGCTTCTCTGTTAACATCTACTGTATTACAATAAATAAGTGTATAAAATTGAAACTCTTCAAAAAAGTTCCATTTTGAAATTTCACCTGCACTTTGCTGCAATGTCAGTTATACACCAAGAGGGTAAACAAACTTCATAAACACTGTTTTGTATTCTTTAAGGGGTGAAGTTTTTTAGATGGAGTAATTTATGGGGGTACCTAACATACAGGTCAGAACTGGACTGGTCCCTTAAAAAAAACCTGTTGCAAATTTACTTGAAAATTTGAAATAATACTACTAAATGTATAGGCCCCTACTGTCATACAAAATACATTTAAAAATACAGGAGATATATGGTAACAGCTAGTTATAAACTATTTTGTGTAGTATAACTATCTGTCTCACACGTAGAAATTTTTGAAGTTTCAAAATTTCCGCAACATTTTGATATTTTTCATGAATAAACAAGGATGGTATGGATTACATTTATTATTAACTCAAAGCACAATGTGTCAGGAGAAAACAATCTCTGAATCAAATGGATAGGTAAAAGTATCAAAAAGTTAATCCCACATAAAATGCCACGTCAGATTTGAAAAATGGGGCTCTGTTAGAAAGGTCAAACTGGCTGTAGTTTTAAAGAGGGAACTTCCATCAATTAATAGAGCTGTTACAAACTGCATTACCCTAGAGAAATCTTCACACCCATTAGTTACATGGCTCATTGATTTTTTTCTTCCTTTCCCCTGCAATTGCCCCACAGAAGTATTAAACATTTGCTATCTGTGTTGTCTTTAGACTAGTTAATCATTAGAGGTTAGTAGAATTGATTGAATCTGTTTTTTTTGTTTTTTTTTAAAAAGTCAATGAGAGATGGTATCTGGTAGTATTCATTTAAATAAAGTGTTTTTGTGTTATGTTCGTGTGTTCCTTTTACCAATGTTTTCCCAGTGTTAGTAATAGGGGCATCTGACAGGTGCCTCTGTATCACTAGCGGTGGAGTTTCATGTCAGCCAGTGGTGTTTCTTGTCATCCAAGGTGAATGCTAACCCCCCATCATTATTACCCAGGTACTCAATGTACCAAGGGTACTGGGCGGAGTCATCAGAAGCAGACCCTCTAATGTGATGATCTGCTTCTGGGATAGCTGAGGGCTCATATATTTATAGGATGGAAAAGGACCAGTATCCATGCACTTTCCCATCCTAATAGTATCTGGCTGCAACTGTCAGTTTTATCATAGCTGGTTATGAAAAGGAGGGACCCCACATCACTTTTTTTATCATTTGTTTATTAAAATAAAAAAATGACGTGGGGTCCCCTCAATTTTCATAACTAGCTAAGGTAATAAAGACAACTTCAACCTGGATTTTTTTATTAACTATCAGAATGGGAAGGTTCATGGATACTGGTTCCACCCTATACTAAAACTACCACCCAAGAAGTGGACCATCACATTAGAGATTCTGATGGTTACCTGGCTCTTCTTAATACCCCTAGTGTAATGGGTACTGAGGTAATAGTGACAAGGGGTTTGTGTCAGCCTTGGGATGCCAAAAATCTCCGCTGGCTGACATCTGTCAGATACTTCCGTTACTAACACTGGAATAAAACGGAATAAACACTTTAAATAAACACTCCCCAACTACATCCCTCATTGACCATTTAATTAAGGAAATAGAGGCAACGCTGGTCCAACGCAGTTCAACTAATCGGATGTAGTCCAAAAGGGAAACCTATAAAAAAAAAAATAGAAACACTAAGTAAACATATAATTGCTAACCAGTGTCCAGGAAAGCTGGATGATGCCATATCATCCAGAGCAACCTATTTTCCTGTCAGTAGGAAAGCTGGGTAACTGCTGTGGGGGTTATGGCATCACTCAAATTTTTTGGCAGTGAGATAGGCTATCTAGCACCCGGGAAAGCTGGGTAACATTCCCCATAGCATGCAACCAGTTTTCTTATCCTAAGAAAGCTGGGTGCTTGCTATAGAGGATGGAGCGTCACAGACAGACACACATAGAGATGCACAGAAACACGAACAGTCATGTGCACACACACAAATGCACACATAAACACAGACATGCACACTCAAACACTAGTGTTGAGCGATTGCGTTGGCTATCGAGATAGTCGAATCGAAGTCAAATAGTCGGCCACTATCGATTAGTTTTTATCGTTAGAGAGCATTCGATTTGAGCGGGTTTACATTAAGTCGTATGGGAGAGAGCACAAACACCGTTCATTATTACAACATAACAAGGCTGGAGAAAGCTGAAATTAACATCCACAACAGGTCAAATGGATTACGTGCTACATCGTAGGCACACACTTAGGTTATAAAAGTCACAGAAAAAAAGTCAAAGACCATTCACTATCCCTGTCTTGTACAAAGCATGACCCTTAAACTGCAAGTCACCCACAAACTAAAAAGTGCCAGATGGCATATGATTTGTACAATCATGTTACTTGAAATGGAATTGAATATCCCTGTCCTGGAAACGCAGATGAGCCCGAAACCTGCCCATAGTTACATAGATAGTTAGTAGGTTTTGAAGAAGACAACATCGTCCATCGAGTTCACAAGGGTGGGGATAAATGTGGGTGAGGGAGAGAGACAAGGACTTAAAGCCAGGCTCTCATGGGTTAATGCCCCGAACCACAAGGCAAAAGAACCAACCTGCTCCAGTATAGACCTTTATTCTGACCCCCAGAGCCGCCACCGGCAGGATCCATGAATTTTACTAGTACGTAAGCATTATATTCTTTTGTTCAGGTAGGAATCTAAGCCTTTCTTGACAACTCTTCTACAGTTCCTGCCGTGTCCAGCTCCTCAGGCAGGCATATTCACAGATTTACAGTTTTACAGTGAAGAACGCTTTCTCATTGGAGATTAAATCCTTTTTTTCTAGTCGAAGGGAATGTCCCCTTGTTTTTGAAGGGGGCTTCACCTGATATATTTTTGTCACCATACTTTTTGTTGGGGACCATTTATATATTTATATAAATTAATCATGTCCCCCGAAGCCGTCTTTTCTCAGACTAATATGTTCAATTCTACTAACCTCGCCTCATAACTAAGATGCTCCATTCCCCTTATAAGTTTGGTTGCTCGTCTTTGTACTCTCTCTAGCTCTATTACATCTCTTTTATAAACTGGGGCCCAGTACAGAACAGCATATTCTAGTGAGGTCGCACCAATGCTTTGTACAGCGGTAGAATGACATCCTTGTCCGCGAGTCCATGCCTCTTTTAATACACGCCAATATCTTACTGCCTTAGAGGCAGCTGATTGACATTGCATGCTGTTCTGTAGTTTATGATCTACAAGAACGCCCAGATCTTTCTCAACAAGCGATTCTCCAAGTTTTTCTCCCCTAGGACCTATGATGCCTGTAATATTATTTCTCCCCAGATGCAGAACCTTACATTTTTCCACATTGAACCCCATTTGGAAAGTGTAAGCCATCGCACTCAGTGTGTCCAGGTCTGCTTGCTATTTATGAGCATCTTCCATAGATTGCACTACCCTACTAGCTTGGTGTCATCTGCAAAAATCGAAACCGTGCTATTGATCCCTTCACTATATAGTTAATAAATAAATTAAATAAGAGAGGACCAAATACTGAGCCATGAGGCACAACACTCTCAAACTGGGACAACTCAGAGTAGTATACATTTACCACCACTCTCTGAGTACGATCCAGCAGCCGTTTTTATCCAATTACACACGTTATTCTCTAACCAATGGATTCTAGTTTACCTAACAAACGCTTATGCGGGACAGTGTCAAACGCCTTTGCAAAGTCTAAAAACACAATATCACAGCTGCCCGCTATCCAGACTTCTACTCTCCTCTTCATAAAAAGAAATCAGATTGGTCTGACAGCTTCTGTCTATAGTAAATCCATGCTGGCAATCACTAATAATATTGTGTTTGTCAACATACTCCTTTATATAGTCCCTAATGAGCCCTTCAAACATTTTTCCACAACAGATGTTAAAAATACTGGTCTATTACCTGGGCAAGACTTAGAACCTTTTTTGAAGATGGGAACTACATTTGCTTGCGCCAGTCTCCTTTGGCACTATACCAGTCACCCAAAGGGAAACTCTAAATATATTTTACAGGGGACACTGATAACCGAGCTGAGCTCTTTAAGAACTCTTGGGGAATGCCATCAGGGGTGGGCCCTTTTACTTCTTTATTAAAATTGTTTCACTTTTT
>JAODAL010046599.1:0-30757 GCA_025379985.1 Phyllomedusa bahiana | reverse complement strand
TAAGTCATTATGAAATTTTTCCCTTTCCTTTCATATGTTTGTCTAGTCTGGATTTGTGTAAAAATGCAAGAGGGAAAACCAAGGGCGGTGCCTGATGAATTCAAAGCTAGGGATCAGGTCAAAGCAGGGTTTGAATCACTTACGCTCCAGATAACAATCAACAAAAGTATGGAATGGGTAAATTACATCTATTGCAATCAACAGAGGTTTGATAATTACACTCAAGATGCCTTACAAGGTATAGCTGAACAATTAAGCTCCACCTCCATCATGACTTTCCAGAATCATTGAGGGTTATGAGACAATCCATGTAAACAATCCATAGATGCCTCTGCCGGGGACTGCTCTGAGGTGGCACCTGGCGGTCGTTGGTCAACAGTCATCCTTACCATCAAAGGCTCTGCGAGGAGGCCGGCAGTTGCTTGGTTAGGCCCCTTGGAGCAAGTCTGACAGTGGTTCAGTGGATTCAACACCCGCTCCACCTGTTCACCCTGCTAAGGAGAGTGACCTTTACCCATTCTTGTTCAGTTTAGGGAAGAGCATCAATCAACATTCACGCTTGGTCAAGTTGGTACTTTAAGGGAAAAACATCAAAAGTCTGTTTCATCATTACATTCTTATTAAGCTCATCAGATAGTTTGTTAAACTGCTTTTACTGCTATACATCCTTATCGAACTTTCAGATATCTCTCACACAGCTTTCCTCGAGACAGATACAGTGTCTGCTAGAAGCCTTAGATTCAAGGCATTCCTCCTCCCCTCAGATGATACAGAGGAGAGTTTGGGAATGTGTCATATCAGCTAATGCTTCATACGTACATGCAAATTATAACTTGACTCTTAGCGACCACCAATTAACCAATCATGTAGTGATAGAATAGTCATGTGATTAAAAAAGTTCTATTGGAATGTAATTTACTGTGATTAAAATCAGATTCATGTCCCAAACGGAAAGTGTGGGTCATATTTCTCGAGCTCCGGCTGTCGGCAGCAATAAAAATAATATAATTCGGAGGAGGCATTTAATTGGATAAAGGAGTGGAACAAAGATAATTTTCACACCTGATGTTATCATCTTGACACTTGTCCCCCTATGGTTGACATAGGTAAGCCCCCCCCCGAGTTAATAACCTTAAGTGTGAGGGAGTCTGTAGGATTTTCTTGATGGACAGATTTCCGGTTGGGGTTACCCTACCCTTATCGGGGCGGTAACCCCACAAGTGCTATAATGGGGTTCAACTTTCTCCTCCCTATTCTTTTATAGGATGTAGAGTAAGGACAGGGATTGCCTATTTTTTGGTACCATGTTGATATACTTTTTGTGGATTGGCAATTATGGGCGACATAATTATGGGCGACTGTTTTTTGGAGTAACCTGCTCCTCCCGGCCCGAATCCCCCTGTCGGATGCAGGGATGTAGTGTTAGGCGCAGCGTTCGCCACTTTCAGCTGCGTCCCACATGAAGGGGTGGGAAAGGGGCGCGGTGTGGGCGCGCGGTGTAGGCGTTCCGGTGCGGAATGCGGCGCGCTCAAAAACTCCGAGGCATGTATGATCGCGGCTCGCCAAAGCGCGGCGCAATGCAGCGCTCTGCAGCTCAGACAGGCAGACCTGGTTTATTTTGGTCTAAATGCTCCATTGGAGGCGAAGTGAAGCAAGAACGGAACATGAGAGGAAGCATACAGAAGATCGCAACAGAAATCTCGGCCCCGCCCGTCGGCAGGAGTAGTTAAAAAAAAATCGCCTTTAAAAAGGGCAAAAAAACATTATCGATAAACTCAAACCCCAAAAAATAAAAAAAATAAAAAAAAAATCACTTTAAAAAAAATCTAGAACGCACAATATCAAGAATTAAATTTTGGGAAATTTGGGGGAAAACGTAATTCAATTTAAAAGCTATTTCTTTGGGGTCGGCAAAACCGGGCCCAAAATCAAATAGGAGTGACAGAAACCCTTTAAAACCCAGGGAGAGCTATTGACCAATCGAATCAAAGGGGGGGGACTTTCAAAATACAGAAAAAATGCAGAAAACAGTTTTGGGCGAGCTAGGGGGGGCTTGGCTATCTCGGTCAATCAGAATAGGGCGACAGGGCCCATTATAGCCTTGGAAAGTTTCAACCAACAAATAAAAGCGGGAAGTTCAAAAGACAGAAAAACAAAAAGGCTGTTGGTGGCTACCCCCGGCCAAATCAGAGCGCGAGCACTTCTCCCTTTGTTGTCTAGGAAAAATCGGCGAATGAAATCTCAGCGCTAGCCCCGGGCGGCGGGATTTTGGAATGAAAAAATCTTTTTTATTATTTTTAAATCAAAACAGATAAAGCGCTGAAGCCTTCATAAAAATAAAGCAGTTAAATCCCAAAACAACGCTTTTTGTCCCCGAACCGGCCTCAAAAAGAATTGAAATAGGGAATTCCCGGGAAATCAAATTTCAAATTTTTTAAAACTATTTGTTTGGTCGGCAGAACCACCCAATCAATGGGAAAGGGGACAAAGCCCTTATAAGCAATGGGGGGAAAACTGCCAATCAGAATGGGAGGACAAAGACCTATGATATCCAGGGAGAAGATTTTCCCAATCAAAATAAAGGCGGGACAGTTCAAAAGACATTAAAAATACAGAAAAAAATGATTGGCTGAGCTAGCGGGGGTTGGCTATCCCAGCCAATCAACGGAGCTTTCTCCATTGTGTCTATGAGAGATCGGGCAATGCAATCTCGGCGCCGCGCTTTTGGGGGTATGGATATAATAAAAAAAAAAATTTTTTTTTAAGTTAAATCATTATCATAAACCGGGAAACCTTTCTCTAAAAAAAAATTTTTTTAAACCCCAAACAACCTTTTGTCGCCGAGACCGGCGCTACATAAGGAATAGCAATAGGGGAACTTGCCGGAAATACATAATTTCAAATTGTTTAAGCCTTCCATTGGTCCCAAATAAACCAGCCAATCAAAAGGAGTGAAAAGTGGCCCATTCTAACCTATGGAGGAAATTGACCAATCAAAAGGAGCGACGGGGCCCCCATTCTAACCTAGGAAAAAAATTGACCAATCATTTTAAAAGGTGGGACATTAAAAAGACATAAAAAGGCGAAACGAGCTGTTTGGGTGAAAGGGGGGGGGTTTGTCCATTTTTACCAAATCAAGCGCAGCTATTTTCTCTAAGCTATGGGGAAAAGGGAAAAATTCAAGCGGCTCTGGATTGGCTAATTTTAAAAAGGCGCGGTTTTTTGGCCCAAGGAACGACAACCTCAATGGGTTTTCTAATGCATTTGTACTAAAACGAAAATGGCAAAAACACATGATAAGGATATGAAGTTGCACCGATGTGTAATAAAATGACAATAAATTGGTAACTAAAAGTAATGTGCTCGGTTTAATGTGGTCTACTGAGCGGCGAAGCCCAAAGTGCACGAATTCTTGTAATGTGCCGATTCGACACGCCACAGTACTCCGTTTCCTCAATGTTTGGTCCGAACCATACCTCCTCAACAAAAAATCCATTTTGAGGTCCACATCCCAGCAAGCCTTAATTGGATATACTAATTGCATTCAAATTCAAACCGGGGCAAAAACGTTCAAAAAGTTTTTAAAAAACCTGTTTTAAAACCGGGCCAACCTCAGGGCAACCTGTGTGAACATTGAAACCCTGGGCAAAAAGTGTGCAATCTGCATTGGGGCTTATGGGGGGACATTATTGGCATTTCCACCACTTTGGGAAAAAAGGGGGTATGGATCTATTTTTGGGGGAAACCACCTATATTTTTCCTTATGTGATTGCCCAAAAAATGTGTTAATCCCTTGAAGTAATTTTCCACCACTTGGTTTTGTCTGTGGCGAAGTTATTCTTTTTCAATACCCACGCTTTTTTTTACAGACTGTGAAATTTTATCTCCGCCCGAAATCAGTTTCGAAGATTTTGCAAAACGGGCCACAAAGGTGGACTATTTTAAATTGAAAACCCCGGAACAAATTGGCAGCACAGAACTTTTACACTCTGAAGAATAAAATGGCTTTTTTAGTGACATGAATTACTTCATCCCCAGACAACCCAAAGGGGGGCCAAAATGACATAAATGTCGAAAACATTTAGAGCAACACATTAAAGACAAAATAGGAAGATTTGCTAGACAAAAAGCCCACTACCAAAAGGGTTTTTCCCAAGGCCTGGGAAATTGCACAAAAATCACGCCATAAGCAAGGGAGATGTAGCCCAATTTTTACAGATGGGCCCCCATTTCCAAGTTTCCCAAGGTTTTCCCCCAATTTTTTTTCGTTTTTTTGTGTGTTTGGAACAAATGTCTTTGTTCTTCATTCACTTTTTTTTTCAATTTTGGATGTCCACCAACAACAGCCCCCCCAGGTCTTGGTTGACCGTGGCTCTCCACACATTTTTCCCTCACCGGCCCTTTGTTTGGGGGTTTTACGGGCTCATTTGGGGAAAAAAAAATCACCCACTCAGCCCCCAAATAATGAACTAGACCTTGAATGGAAACAATCGAAAGCCCCGTCTTTTATGACGGGAACCAAAAAAAAAGGGATAATATTCTCACCTTTGCCTTCCAATAATCTCCAGTCCCGTTCAAAATAAGTACACTTGGTCACCCAAGCTGGCCTCAATTTTTCCATATTTTAAAACATCCCAAACAAACCCTGAAAATTCTCTACCAGCTGTCCAAGCACAGCCAATAAGGAACTACAAACCACTTTCATAGACCCTGTGAACGATAAACGAACCCCGTTGCAAGTAAAGGCAAGTTTCCCCCCACATCTCCGTTTTTTAAACCCGCCAATCAATTGGGAAAATTTTTCCAAGCGAAAATGTCCCCAAGTCATCCCCTGTTTGGCATTCTGCTCACAAGCTTGGCCCTTTAAATTTCAACGGTCAAAATCAAAGGAATTGGGGTTCATGCACCTTACCCCCATGTGGTAAGGAAGGTATTTTCCCCATTGGGGTTTGGAAACTGTTTCATGTTTTTTTTAAAGGGATTAAGAAAAAAGAATGCAAAACCGTCGCCCAGTTGATAGTCAGGGACATTTTTTGAATGCAAACTTCACACTGTTTGGGGTCAAAATTAAACAACTGACCCAAACGTCAATCCCAAACCCTTTTTTGGCACATGTGTCAGTGGTGTGCTCTACATTTTTTGGAAATAAAAAAAAACACCTTTTAGTATGGGGAGCAATAAGTCCATTTCCCCCACACAACGTTTTTAAACCTTCAAAATGATCAAAAAAAGGCCCCGTCAAACTCATGTTTTTTACTAAATGATAATAAAAAAACAAAAATACCACACACAAAAAAAAATTACTCCTGAGGGAAAGGGGGGAAAACCCCAGGGTGCCTGGACATTTTGGTCAATACGGGGCCCCCTTGTGTTCAAACGCCCAGCGCAGCCAGGTTTTGGCCCCCCTCCTCCTGGCATTGGTCTGCGGATGCGGCCCGGATCCTGTGGGTCCGGGGGGAAACCCGGGACCAATTGAGAGTCACAATTCGTCCTGTTGGTGCAGGGGTGAAAGGAGAAAATATTGGTCGGATGGGGAACCCAATGACATCCATTCCACCCTTAGTTTTTCAGTTGGTAACATCACCCACAAGTTTTGCAAAGGGCACCCAAAATATGTGTTTCAGCCTGGCCTGTTTTGGGCCCAAAAAGGGAACTGAGATTACATGACTTTTTGGGAGGTGGCGTCCCGAAAGGGAAGTTGTTGCCACAAAGGGGGCCTGGGGGGAGACCAAAACCTCTTGCAATCCTCTTTTGGGGAAAAACCCCAAACCTTTTTTGCACCCCTAAACAAGATGGGCCACCATGAATGTGTGTAAAGTATGGTCCCCTTTTATATCTGTCTGGCCCTTTGCCACCTTCCTCCACATTCACCTCCAGGGGCAGTGGGGCATGCTGGCCGTGCGCTGGATTTTTCGCCTTTGAAAGAGAAACTCACAACTCAGGGGGCAAGTTCAAACCCCTTTCCCCCTACAGGATAAATAGAAAAAAGACATTTTTTTCCTGTTTTTTTTTTCAAGTTTGGGGGTTTTCCAACACCCAATGCAAACAACAAGGTGTGGGGCCCGACTGGTGGGGAGTAGCGGCCAATGAGAACCAGCTTTGCCAAAATATGTGGTGATTTTGGGGGAAAAGGGGCCCAGCTTGGGTTGCCAACAAACCTTTATTTCCAAGGTAACATGGGCCCGTTTGGGCCAAAAAGTGAGTTGACATTGCTTTTTCCAAACATCCCACTCCCCAAAAAAGTTCCAACCAAAGGGCCAAATTGTTAAAGATGGTTAGCCCCCTATCCCCATGCAGCCCCTTCAACATGGGCGGAAAAAGCATGGATCATTGAGTGGTTTTTGGTCAGGTTGCGTTGCCCACCCACCAAAAGCCCACCCTTCCACCGGGACCCAATAAAAGGGGAGTTGTATTGAAAGCCATCCTTACTGTCTTCTTCCGGACTTGGCGACCCGACGGCAAAGAGCCGTGGGTTTCTTGACTTCATCCGCGACGTTTTTCGGATTTGGGCAGGGGTTTGGGGGGTGCCAAAAGGTCCGGACCTTTGCCGCCTGATGCAAGATTTTCCCCCTTGCGCCATTACGGTGCCTTGGGGGAAATCATCAATAGCCTCCCGCCTAAAGAAACCCGGACTAAGTGCAGTAGATTCTGATGTGGCGAATTTGGGCACTAGAGTCCGGCCGAGTTTGTGGCGTTGCAATTCCTGCACAGGAGATTATGTATTCTATAATGATTTCAGCTGTTTTTTTCCGAGAATAAATGAGACTTCATTCCAAACGTTTCTTAGGATGATAATAATCCATGCCGCACGGGCTGTGAGAGCCGAGATTGCATTGCCCCCGATCCACCATAGACTACAATGGGCGAAGTAGCTCGCATTCTCAGATTGGCGTAGAGAACCAAGCCCCCGCTAGTATCAACCATCCGCTCTTATTCTGCAGTTTTTAAACTGAATTTATGAACTGTCCCCGCCTCAGATTTAGATTGGTCAATACTTCTCCATAGGCTAAAAAATGGGTCCTGTCGCCCTATTCTTATTGCGCCGAGATAGCCAGGCCCCCGCTAGTTCAACCAAATCATCCTCTTTTCTGCCGTTTACTGTATTTGGAACTGTCCCGCCTCAATTTTGATTGTTCAATACTTTCTCCATATGTTATAATGGTATCCCCCCCCCCCCCCCCCAAACTTGTCACTATTCACTCCTATTCTATTGGCTGGTTTATGGCGACCCAATGAGAATCGCTTCCAGAATTAGAATTACTGTATTTTTCCCCGGCTATTTACATCTCCTAATGTCCTAATTTTGCGGCTGCTCGAAATTTAATTATGTTGTGATTTGGATTTTTTTCTGTTTGGTAAGGTTTGAGCTGTTTTTTCTGATAATGTTACACAAGTATAGAGCGATTTCCTAAGTAAAAACAGGCGGATTATTTTAGACCCAATGGGAGAGCGACCACACTCTTCATTGTGTATCAAAAGCAATCTATAGTAAAAACAGGACCAGCCAAAATCCAACAGATAATCGATGTATGATTAACAAATAACAATAATATGGAGGTCACGAAACAAACAAATTACAAATGAATTCAATGAGTTAATTGTTTATTTCTTAATGTTCCTTAGCCAATTAACAATAATATGGGTGTCAAGAACATCCCGAACTAACAATTAAGCAGAGGATTTTTCGTTTAGTTCTTGATTGATCGTGAGCTCCATAATATAGTTATAATTTACGATACACATCGGTATATGTATTGGCGGAGAGCTTTGATTTGTATGGCATGTAACAATTAGATAGATTGCATTCCGAAAGACCCATAATATGGGTCGTTTGGCATCTGCCATTGTCCCAAATAACCGCGCCTCTTTTAAAAAGCAAAGACCAAACAGATGTCATTCTGCATTTCTTTGCCCCATCCAACTCGCTGAGATAAGTAGCTCACCCGCTGATTGGCCAAGCCCCTCTTCCCCCCAGGAAATCACAGTCCTAGAATATTTCCCAGACACAGTACTAACTTTGAGTGCTCCCCATCAAAGCGCCATTCTTGAGCACTCAAAATAGGACGCACTACATAGAATTGGTGGATTCCAAAATACAACTGCCGCATGGGCTCACCCAATCATCACATTTAGTACTTTTATCGGGAAAGATTAAACAGTCCCCCATGCATTTGGAATTGTCACCACTCCTCCATAGGTCATAATGGTGCACAGTTTGCTACCGCTTCCTGTTTGGTTGTTATAGGACGACCCAATGAGAATCGCTTTGTAATTATGAAGGACAGAATCCACCAATTTTCAAATGTTGCTTCCAAGATGAGACCGTTGTAAATGGCTCCAACAAGCTTACATACTTTTTGTCCACTAGCTACATTTCCAATTACTGTGGCCCAACAATCATGGATACTAGATCTACTCCAGATTGTAATTTGTGGCGGCAAAGTAACTAAAGATTTTTGTCAGATTTCAGCACCATGGAGATCGGTGTCAATAGCCGGGGTAGTGGCTCGTCCCACTTAGGATGAACCTGGAAGCCACCCACCCCGTCTCCGGCGGCGCTCAGAACTATCCGGGCCCCTTTTCAGGTTGACCCACATACCAGAAGTAATCTGACCGCACAAAATTTAGATCGTCTAAAACCGTGCTGCAATTCATGATCTATTTGACCTAAGCTGCACCATTTTGGGCCCACCAAAGCAAACGAGTCCCAGCATCCACCACCCATTGACCAACTTGCTGAGTGTATAGTACACAGGCATCGGGTCTTGCCAGCGTTTGTGAGGCTTGAACCGATTTTGGCATGACCAATCCACTAAAATTCGATTATACACCAAGTCATCTGATAACAAGGTGCCCTTAGTGTCGCGATTACATCCACTTTCCCATGGACCAAGTCGCAACAACAGCATGAAAACCGCCTTTTTACCAGCAAGCCGGCTTATTCCAAACGTCATGCCATAGTCGACTTGCACCCAGTAACCGATTGATTCCCCCCCGCCGATTCTGATTTGAATCTACCGAAACAGAAAGGATTCCATTCCATAATTTCCCAAATGACCATCGACCATACAAGGACTTATCACCAGACGTGGTAGCCCCCCCAAATTCCGTGATCCTACACATGATACCTTCATTTTGGAGAACAGCCAGTTAAAACCAACAGAATACTGCCGCAAATGCATCTGGCCTCATACTGGAAACTGTAATGAGGTGCTTGTTCTTGGCCTCATTGTTGGGTTGATGTTTGTTCACAATATTAACGTTTCTCTCTGTCCTAAGGAACAACGGCTGACAAACTGACCATTGGCTACTGACACCATATCTGAACCCTCAACAACACCACAGGAGTGGGTTTATAATGGCCAGCCCACCGAACATAAAGAAACGCAAGGTGGAGCGGGTATAATGGTGTCCTAATAAATGTCCAGGGTTTCCGATGTATGTTACATCTCGGGCTGTGGCAATCTGTTACAAGCCCTAGATGTGCTGCAATAAGTCCTGCCCTGTGCTATGCCTCCATAACATGTGCAATAAAGCACCAGTTCCGACCCAGAAACCAGCCATCCAAGAAACGAAGGGAAGGAGGACACCCACCACGCCAGCACAGCTCAATCATGAGGGCGGAAGGTGCGGAGTCAAACACACACAGGCGTATTTTTAAGGTCATTCCCAACGGTGCTGGAAATAAAAACTGCATCGTCTCTGAAAAGAGAGGAATCAACAGTGCCCCAGGGATTTGGCAAAGCACATCTGTGTCATCAGTCCCAGATGGTGCATGATATGGACATTTCTGGAACTGGCAACCTTTCCTGTTTTGGTAGATAGCTCGGAATGGGCTTGGGTAAGAAAGCGGGTATATGGTTGCAGTTAACCACAGATAGACAGATGCCCGGAGGGAAGCTGCCTATTCTGGCAAAAGGCATATTCCTCTGGCTGTGTGGTCACCCTGGTCTAAGGAAAAAGTGGGGCTTGGGCGACACAAGGGCACCTTGTTATTGTCAGGGGTGGTAGTGGGACTTTATGGGATATAGTGTTCACAAACAACATGTAGGCCACACAACACTGGAAGTACCCCCATAGCCGGGAACTACAGGACAGTTTTGTTCAATGGAGGGATACTTGGGCAATGCTTTGCAATTTATTAGGAGGGTGAATGTGTGTGGCTTGTACAACCACTTCTGAATACCGGATGCTATCTGGGCGGAAGTGAAAGCTGATATTTCTGACCCAAACAGTGCCTAGAAGGGTTGTTGGGTGTCAAAGTTATCTGGGGAGCAATAGAAGTCCTGGGCCAAAGCCACATAAAGGCCCCAACTCCCTGTGATATCCAAGTCAACAAGAGATGCTTTCTTGTTTCAACATCCCAAAACACAGGCAGCTTTGGGAGTTGTGTCAAGCTACTTTTTTTTTTTTTTTTTTTTTAGCATGGCAATTTTTTGTCACCCAAATGTGTTTACGAATATTAAACATAAAACCGTTATATGTGTATAGATTGTAAAATAACAAGTACTAGTTGTGGCAGCTATGGTGTATTGGCCCAAGTGCGATTGAGAAAGGCCAAAAGGTCGCGGAACACAGATGACAACCATTTGCCAACATATGGGTTGTTGGGTGTCAAAAGTTTGGTTGGGCGATCAGCTAAATTGGATAACCCACTCAAGGGTGCTCTCTTTCCCAGTTGGTCAAGAACCTAATCCCCAAACCACCCATAGTTTGCCAGTTGAGCTTCACACAACCAAGCAAGCTTTTGGACAATACGCACCCAAAAAACAAACAAGGAGTAGACCCCCATTGTCACCAATATGAGGACTGACATGGATCTGGGGGATGGCTGGCCATAGTCAGCACACAGCCTTTATATTGGGAGATTGACCCAAAAAGGTGACGTAACATGGGAAATGTCAATCATGGCCACAACAGGAAGGGCTAGTACACACATAGGCAGTCGGCAAAACGTATTAAACAGAATGTATAGCTAACTAATACGAAATAACACCGATCAAGAGCCCTATGATCTAGTCGAATGTGTGTTGAAAAGTTAAACACAGAGGCATTTCTAAAAAGACTAGAACACCAGGAACTACTCCACCCCTTGCCCAGTCGGTCCCACCTTTCAGAAAAAATGCAGTCTCCCAATGACTTAGGTTGACCATAGCAACCAAACAGGAACACCACTTGTGCATTTCATTATGTGTATTTGGGACAACATAGATGCGGCAGGCAAGGGATGCTAAGGGCCACACAGTGATTGCAAGACGAGTTCAGGATCAAAACATGTTCCACCCTTAGAGGTTGAAAACAGTTTTTGACATTCCAGACCACAAAAAATGCATTTCCAAAGAGTGCCAGGGCACTAATTTTGATTACTGGAATAGGACCAACAATACGGGGAAACTAGTGAAATGATTACATTCATGCTGTTGTGATAACACTACGACAAACATGAAAAATTAACAGGTTTTATTGCAACAGTTACATTGTAACCTCCAAAGACAATCTTCCAGAAAATACCTCCAACTAGACAGCAGCCAAAGTGTGGGTGCACAAAATATGGATGAAGGATAAACAAAAAATTATGTGGTGCAAAAACCATAAGTGAAGTCCACTTGCCGGTTTTCCAAAACCAGTCTTGGAATCCTTGATGTGTAATACAGCTTGGAGGATCAATACACAGTGAGCGATCCCCATGGGCCCGAACGATGAGCCCCAAAACACACTTTTTCCAGTCCCCCTCAAGGACAACTATGGGTAGTTTGGCCATAAGGAAGTCTGTTAAAATTTGAGGGTGCTTGGACACACAGTTGAGAGCCTGGAAACTGTGTGAGCCCATCTACCTACACAAGGAGACCTTATATCAGATGTGACCCTAACACTATCCCAAAAAAAACACCTGAGCCACTAGAAAAATCCACAAAAATACTGCACCAACATAGCATCTTCTGCTGCACATGATAGACATGGGTGCCTTTCAAGTCTTGCGACGATGCTTTGGTTGGTTGGGCCGCGGCACGCTCTGGCCCTTCATATTACCGCTCGTTGTCTTGCATGTGTTGGCCATGGTGGAAAAGGAAAAAAAAAACCTCTTCCAGCCCAGAGACAGTCTCATCTCCTTCCTACATCCACTGGCATGGGCTGATAAGAAGTCGATGTAAGTTGCGAAGAGGTGCCTGTTTGGAACGAGATTCCCCGACTCCATCCAACATAATACTTAAGTCTACCCACTTCGTTAGCTACAGTGTGGATGTTAGAACCGCCGGGAGTAGTGGCGCTACAATCCCCGATCCAGAGGCATCCACACACAGCTGCAGGCTTGGATTTAAGTAACTGGATATTTTAAACCTTACCCAGCACCCAGAGCCACTCGCTCATTGGACCGGCCCATGCTTAATCAGGCCCACCAACCACTAGTAGCCATCTGCATCTGTCTCTCTTCATTCCGATCAGCAAAGTGACAATACTTTGCAGAATCTCTGCAGTAGAATTGGGAAGCTGGGCTGGTGGTGGGGCGCTCAGGTGCCAGCTTCCCCAGACACTGGACTCTTCACCAGGCTGCTCCGCAGATGCTGTGAGGTGCAGCCACTGGGCTCCTGCAATGCTTGGTTTACACACCCCAAAGAAAGAAAGGAGATAAAATATATTACAACAAACATTCAGGGATGTGACCAATGCAGACATTAGGCACAGACATTATTATGTATGCACTTAGGTCGATCAGTATCAAAGTATGTGATTGGACCAATATCCTATACAAGAAATACACACATGCAGTGTGACAAAACCACGACGATTGCTATTAAAGGTATAAGACAGCCCTCAACAATATTAAGGGGAATTCGAGTGAAACCCAGTTTCTGAGGTGGCGGGGTGATTGGGCAGTGACGGTCAGCATATTCCCCAAACACACTTACAACACCGACATTTTGGGGGCCAAAGCCACCCCAAAATTCCACAGGTTTGAAGTTTGGGGTCCATCGTTTCAAGGGTGAAAGTGGGATGGCGGAGGGATGAATTAGCTTGCTCTGGTGGTCCGTGACACTACCCCCGAGCTGACACAACTTCAGAGGCGTCTTCCCAACACAAGTTGTCCATTAACATCGACCCCCCCTTTGTCCGCAACATTAACCTGTATATTATTCCACAAGCTCGCTTTGTACACAGGTCAAAGGTGTGTGTGGCAGGGATATGATCAAAAAACCAAAAGACATAGGAGATAACACCTGGCTAGAATTGGAGCACTGACAGGTTAGCATGCCTTACCAAACACTACCAACAAAGGACCAACAATTGCAGGGACAAATGCAAGGACATGTGTGGACCGAGAAATAAGTCACCTAACCTGCACATTGTAAACACTTATAGTACCAGGACAAACAGCTTGGAAAGGACATGAAATTAGTAATGTAGAACACAACAGACATTTATCAAGACCATAAATCGCCAATTTTCAAACACAAACATATTCTACCTTAACAATCATAACAGTATGCCCATTAGCATACTATGTGGACTAACTAATGACAGCAGGGGCAACCACTGTCTTAGAATCGTAAAAAAAAGACATGATCAACAACAAATGACCAGCCTTAGGTGTGAAAACTGACAGGCCCCAGAAAGATGCCTTGAATACAAACAGGAAGCAAGGTATTCTAATTGAGTATCACAAAGCAGACGCATAAACGGACAGATGACCACACATATGTCACCAAAGTGCCCAACTAAGAGACATTATCACAGTGATCACATATGACAGATAAGGTGGGCCCATCGAAGTACCATTATAACATGTGTTCACATAGAGGAGCCAACCAACACAACAGCCCCTAGGATATGTCTCCACTTGTGTGACCTAGCAGTTCCCAAGTTCACACACACCCTCCACAAGCCCTTAACATCCTTCAGAGCACCGCGTGCTCAGACCATATGTAACTTACCAGTAGTAAGACTCAGACACCATCGGCTTCGCAATACCTTGGACTACTGCTCGGAGGCGAAGTAGCAGGCCACCATGCCGATCCAAGCACAAAGCCGGGTCACAACCAGTCTGGGCCGCCTCAGCCAGTCGGCTTCTTGACGCGCCGCCCGGCTCTCATACCAGCGGCATGAGCATCTGGTTTGGCGTGCCCTGAATCAACCCCCACAAGATTTGACACGCTCCTCGCAATAGGTGCAACCAACAACCTGGTCTTCTCAGCCCAGGGAACCTGCTCAGAGAGCCCGGCCCCAACCGTCTGGAATGATTGGCCAAAATCTGGGAAAAGAAAAAAAATCGCGTCAAGACAAGCACTTTACACCCCGCAAAAGAGTGCTGTTAACTACCAATAAACCAACCATTATGCTACAAGGAGCAGAAAACTGGCTAACACATATACGCAATCTAACAGCCAGAGGCAGATATGCGTTGAAGGTGGAAGAAACACGTACAAATGCTCACGTCAAAAACTGTATAACAATATTCGACTTGATGTAAACGGCTGCCCAACTCGAACACAACTTCACATGAGCCAACAGAAATACGGCTCAGTGAATATACACCCCCCAAACTTCACACATCCCATTAACCCAAAATGATGGTGGAAGGAGGCCCGCGCCCATCCCCAACTAACCACCATAGGCACCCTTAGGGACAACCAAATATCGCTGAGATAGAAGAGCATACCCCCAAGCAGCAGTATGTAGCTAGTGGCAACGATTTGCAGCAGGACACATCCACTACCCTCCTCAACCAGAATTATGATTCTCCATTGGCAGAAAAGTTGCCGAGGTCTTGCAGCGCCCTGCCCCCCCTTGCGACTCTCCGAGCCCCAGAAGAGCCAGGGGGAGAAGCTTCGGGGACGAGAGGCATCAGATGGAAAGAGCCGCCAGGGGGGAGCAGGAAGCATCAGGTGGAATAAGTGGCTGAGAGCCAGACCGCAGCGACTCATGATCGCGGAGCGGCCAAATGAGCAAGCGGGCTGGAGATTGGTAGCTGTGCGCAGTGTCCCCATTTGAATGTGCAGATGGCGTATACAGGCCGGTCCCGACTCCTTAGCAATCCTCATCAACTCCTCCAACCAAATATAGTATGAAGCACATAGTCACGAATCTCGCATTGCAGGCTCCCCATTGGCAGCTGGAATCCTCCTATTAGAAAAGAGGCAATAAGCAATGAACCAGGAGAATCTGATGACTTTTTATGAATAAATCCAGGGTTAGGCGCCATAAACAATTGCCCCTAAATCTTCCCAGCACCATGCAGCCTCACACACTGGCGAGGCGCGTTGGAGATTTATAAAAAACCGGCAGTGCAGAACGTACCTCGCGCCGTCCATACATGAGGCGCAGCCTTTCGCACTCGCCAATAATATTTTGGGCGAAAACGTCAAAGATGACAAACATTCAATCAATGAATTCATGTGTCTTGCATAAATTTAGTCGTTATCCCCATATTATTTATCATTGCATAACAAAAACAAAGGTAATCCAAATGAAACACAGATGAATTTATATTTCTTTGTTTAATATATCGTGAGCCCAAGATTAGTTGCTCATTGATATACACATCGGTACAACTTCTAGTAGTCCTTCTCAGTTGATTTCGGCCATGTATAGTTTTCCTTTAGGCATATTGCATTAGAAAACTCCATAGTACGCGCTTCGCTCTCTCCCATTGGACCAAATAACCGCGCCACATTTTAAATTAGCCAAACATCCCACCCAGAGCTCCTCTGCATTTCTTTTCCCCATAGAACCATTAGAAAAGTAGCTCGCGCTCTGATTGGCCTAAGCTGACGAGCCCCCGCTATCTCAGCCAATCAGTCGTTTTTAGCCTATGTTTTGAACTGTAATTTTTGAAGTATCCCGCTTGAATGTGATTGGTCAATATTTTCTCCGATTGCTTAGAATGTGGCCACTGTCGCTCCTATTCTGATTGGTCAATACTCCTCCATTTGTTAGAAAGCCACTTGTCGCTCCGATTCTGTATTGTCTGGTTTATGGCGACCAATGAGAAGAGCAGAAACAGCAAAGTGTGATAAATATCGTATACCCTTCCCCATTTTCCCCATTTTATTTTTTTTTTCCCCCCGCCGGCAATACACGATATTGCAATTCCCATGTATCGCCGGTCTCGGCGACCAACGCGTTGTTCTGGAATCTAACTGATTTATTTGTATAGAAGGATTCAGCCTTTATCAGATTAATTGTTACACTTAATAAAAGGATTCTTTATTCTAAAGCCTTGCCGCACGGCGCAGAGGCGCCGAGATTGCATTGTGCCGGATGTTACCATAGACTAGAATGGGAGAATAGCTCGCGCTCCCTGATTGGCTGGGATAGCAAGCCCCCGTTTGCTCAACCCACAGCTCATTTTTTTCTGCCTTTTTAACTGTATTGTGAACTTGTTCCCGCCTTTGAATATTTATTGGTCAATTTTTCTCGCTCATATGTTTAGAATGGTCCGTCGCTCCTATTCCTGGATTAGGCTGGTTTATGGGCCGACCAATCCAGAAGAGCTTTAAACAATTTGAATTATGTATTACCCGCAATTCTCCTCTATGCAATTCCTTATGAAGCGCCGTCTGCGGTGACAACACGCTTAGTTCGGGATTTAACTGTTTTTATTTTTAGAGAAGGTTTTAGCTCTTAATTGATAAGTTTTACACTTAAATAAAAATGATTTTTTTTATTCATACTCATCCTGCACGTCTGCTGAGATAGCCCGAGAATGATTGTGACCGATCTCTCCTCCATAACACAATGGGAGAAGTAGCTCGCGCTCTGAATGCCAATAGCCAAGCCCCCCGTGCTACACCAACAGCACTATTCTCTGTATTATTACTGTATTTTGTAACTGTCCCCCCCGCCTTTGTTTGATTGGTCGCAAAACTTCTTTCTCCAGAGATATAAAGGGTTTTGTACGCTCCTATTCTGATTGGCTGGATTCTGCGACCAATGATAAGCGGCTTAAAGAATTTTGAATTACTGATTTCCGCGGCAATTCTCTCTATTGCAATTCCCGATGGTAGCGCCGGTCTTGGCGACAAACGCGTTGTTCGTGGAAATAATTTATTTTATTTTATGAAGGTTTGAGCTCTATTTTCAGAGAATATTTTACAACTAATAAAAATGAGTATTTTTATTCATACTCCAAGCCGCACTTGTGCTGAGAGCCGAGATTGCATTGCGCCGATCTCTCCAAATAAACTACAATGGGAGAAGTAGCTCGCCTCTGTTTGGGCCCGAGATAGCCAAGCCCCCGCTAGCTCAACCAATCAGCTCTTTTCTGCCTTTTTTACTGTATTTTGAACTGTCCCCTTTGATTTTGATTGGTCAATAGTTCTCCATGGTTTTAAGGGTTTCACTGTCGCTCTATTTGATTGGCTGGTTTATGGCGACCAAGTAGAATAGCTTTCAGAATTCGAATTCATGTATTTCCCGGCGATTTGCAAGATCCGAAATCCTGATGTTGCACCGGTCTGGATTTTTGGACAGTGATTGGATTTTGTTTTTCTTTCATTAGGTTTCAGCTCTTTTCCAGAGAATGTTTACGCCTTTATAAAGGCGATTTTTGGAATCTTCCTCCGCACGGACATGTTTAAGGAATTCTCGCTGTTTTCCAGCACACACTGGTGAGACACAGCGGAGTTTACATCGCATGTATGATAGCACTACGTCGGTCGGCAAATCTTAGGCGCAGGCACGCACTGTGCCTAAGTCCCGCGCTGCACCCCACACACTGGCGAGACGCAGCGGAGATTACACCGCATGTATGATGGCACTACCTCCGGCGGCGATTCATAGGCGCAGGCACGCACTGTGCCTAAGTCCCGCGCTGCGCCCCACACACTGGCGAGACGCAGCGGAGATTACACCGCATGTATGATCGCTCTCCCGCCGGCGGCGATTAAATAGGCGCAGGCACGCCACGCGCCTAAGTCCCGCACTAACGCCCCACAAAACTGGCGAGACGCGCGGATTTTCAGGGTATGTAGGGCCGTTCCCCGGCGCCGACATAAATAGGCGCAGCTTCACTACAAATCGGCAGAAAGTGCGCCCCCAAACAGGGTGAGATTCCATACTGTCCCCTTAACTTTTACCTTTGTGATAATAGAACCTAAGTTTTAGTTTCTCTATGGTACGTTTTTTCTCAGATTGGTTGTCTCTACTTTCTTTAGAGATGTGTGCATCTATGTTGGGGTGGATTTCCCTTTTATAACTAACCCTTGTTGGTCTGCCATGCTCAGGAGCTTTTCGGGGGTTTCCCCTCTGGGCCAGTCTGAGCCCGAGTATAACACTAGCAGACATAATATACTGAACTAAGTAGAGGAGTGTATTGTGTATGCATCTACAAAATTATTCCCCTTGTAAAAAATAAAAGATATTAACAGTGTTTTAAAAATAAAAACATAAAAAAGTGTATTTTTATTGCTTAAAAATGCTTAAACAAGTATAGAAAATGTTTCTATAAAATCATCATGTTATTTATTCTGCATGGTGAATGCCCTGTAAAAAACAAACCTGAAATACAATGCCAGAACCTGAAAAAACAATGCCAGTATTGCTGTCCTACAAGTGATCCTGCAAAAAAAAAAAAAGGCGCATACGGCTCCATTGATGGAAATATAAAATGTGACGGGTCTTACAAGGTAAAACAAAAACATTTTTTTTTATAAAAGTTTTTTTTATTGCGCAAAATTAATAAAACAATGAAAACTACATAAACTTCTATTGCTATACTTGTACTACCCTGTATAACAAAATGAAGGTGTTTTTGTACTGCTGAGTGAACATCATAGAAACAAAACACAAGAACAAATGAAAAAAAAACACAAAAATATAGAGACCGCTTTAGGCTCGTTTCACACGGCTTATTTCAGAACGACTTACAACGGATTTCGATGTAAATCGTTCTGAAATCAGTTGAAACAGTGTGCCAAATAAGTCCCATAGTGTGGCAGTATTGTAAATGATTTTCCGACGGATTCCCATTACAATCATTGTAGGTGGTGAATCCCGTCTGGAAATAATGACATTTCAATTGATTTCCGTCCGGATGCGTCGTAATCCGCGGCGGCAATCCGGAAAGGAGTTTTGGTAGTGTGACGACGCGCGTATTTTCTTATTGAAATCATTAGTAAAATAGGCTGGTGCTGACTTATTTTGGACGGATTTGCCGAACGGATTGATGATCGTAATCGTCGGCAAAAATCCGTCGTAAATAAGCCGTGTTCGTACGATGCCTTAATCTCTGGGCAACTGTTCTGTTGTAGTAAACACCTGCATACCCAGTCAAATAACAATTCTGGAGCATCATCTGTCTCTATGTTGTGATGTTCCTGTTATTCCTTCTAGAAATGTCTGAATAACCAGACAACTGGGTGTTACTAGTTGAAGGTGTGTCCATTCAGGATGTGACACTGTCCAATTAGTGCTGGAAGTTTCAGACTGTGTAAGGACACACCTCTTTATAACACCCAACTCTTAGTTTATTCATATATTACTCATACATTTGCCATTACAACCCCTGGCAAAATATATGGAATAACCAAACTTATAGGATAAAATAATAACCCTCTCACCCCAGTACTTACCCCTTTAACATGTCAGTCAGGCAGCACTATTTGGCAATGGTATTTTTGTTTTTCCCATCCCCATCTTCCAAAAGCCATAACATTTCTATTTTTTTGTTGATAGGTTGTATTACATGGATTGAACTTTACGAAACTTGAGACACCACTTATGTTTATATTATATTTTAGGGTGTAATAGGTGTAGGTAAATGGCAAATGGAATGGCACTCCATAATTGCATCACAGGGAGGAGGGGTGATCAAGGGACATAGAGCATTCATCTTTATATGTTTAATTAGAATGCCACCAAACAAAAGTCCCGCCATCATCTCGTCGGCCAGTGCGGATTGGTGATTCAACACTGTTTATCACCTTCATCTAATTCTCCACACTCCATGATTGCTTCTCTATAACCATCATAACCTTGTTCTTGATGGGTTAGGTGTTTGTCGATTCGGTATTCAGTTGGCTTTTCTGTATGTAAATCCTATTTCCTTATGATTTTTTACGTTCTGGCACAAACATTGTCCTTAGGTTCCATCCATTGTGTATTTTCTATTTCTAGGGCATATTGCTTTGAGTTTCCTATCCTAGCACTCCCACGTTTTCATGAATCTGTTAATGTTTTCCTTTTTTCACTTTCCTATTGTATTGATACTTGCCACAGATTGTATGCACAGCTGACTGGGAACAACCAACATCTACTGCCACACTATGCATCGGATATCTATCTTTAAAGGGAATCTGTCGCCAATTTTTTTTTTTTACTTATTAAATCAAGCCCTGGTCCATATTCTTTTCCTTCTAGCCGTTTTTATTTCTGATTGTGATTTCTCTATTCAGCCGTTATTTCTGATTGTGGGGAAGACATTCTTACTTGCACTGCTTTAACAACAGTCAGAGAGATACTTTACAGAAGCTTCATGCCCATTGGATCTTAAGACAGTTTCTGTCCCATCGAATCTATAGGACTAGTTTTCACTGTGAAGGGAGGGGGGGGGGGGAGGGGAGGCGGGGAAGCTGTAATCTACTCTTGTGAATGGTTGATTCTGTTATCTGTTACACATGGTGTTTCCTTTCAGTTTGACCCTGCTGTTACCTGATAATGAGCACACTGCTGAAAAGCATCTCTAAACAGAACAGGAAGTGTCAAGACGTTATTCGGCTTAGTGGCCAAAGTCGAAAACTACAGGACTTAAGAGTTATTAAAAAATATTGAAAGTGATTGTAAAATTGAAAAAAAAAAACTAACCAAAAATTCTACAAAATGTGTTTAACATAAAAATGTGAGTTAAACAATAAGTCATTTTTTCATGACACATTCCCTTAAAGGCTTACAATCATACCTCTTTTTTAATTTATAACTTGCTGGGGCCATTTTTCAAGTAACAGCTCAGTAAGGTATGTTAGCATTTTCTCTCATAACTACAGACTAATTTTCACTTTAAGAGCACGGTCACACATGGCATATATACTGCAGAGTACGAAAATCCAAAGCATTCATAATATCAGCAATGTGGATAAGATTTTATGAAATCTTGCCCACACTGTAAAAGCAATCACCACACAAGGGAGAACAGATTAAATACACAACACAGAGTTATAAGAGAAGCTGCTCCAAAACTGTTACCTCACAGGGAACACAAGAATTTTGTAAAACAGACATGTAAGGAATGGCTGCAGGTCCTCTTTAAGATTGAACTATTAGTCACTGAACAAACACTTGCACTGGCCACTGCAGTGACATACTGTTGTTGGTGGCCAGAGGGCCGCTACTGTCATTTCCTCATTGTCTATTCTTATATTATTTATGTGTAAGATAAATTACAGTGTCATGTTCCACTTAGAACTCTTATCTTTTTGTTGTTCTATCATATCCAGAGTTATTTGTGTAGTGACCTAGTATCCATGTCCCTTTCACCTTCTCTTCATGCTTGTCCACTTCTGTCCCCCTTTCTTAAGATGATTGTTAGACTGGCTTCAGACACTGCAGCCTGGTCCAGCACAATGTCACACGGATACTGCAGCTCAACAAGCACAAGAAAAAAGTAATACATGCAGTTCTTTCTGCCATGGCTGCCCTTAGAGCTGTTTGATCAGTTACTGGTTGCTACGCGCACTAATGGATAGGGCACCCGAAGCCTACACCCCAGATCTCTAATTGGGCACTGTTACCTAGGCACTGTATGAATCTGAATGCTTTACTTCACTCCTATTTGGGCACTATACAGTAAACTGTATTGTGAAATAATGTTTCACTACATAGGGCTTCATTCAACGTGTTTTCCAGTTTCAGCAAAAAATATTTTTTATTGTAGACTGGATATTATCTTATATGATTCTGCATCACTTCCCCATTGTTTTCAGAAATGCTGCCTTTACACGTCATAAAAAAACTTGTAAAACAATGTTGGGTCAAACCGCACGCTATTGCCCTCACCAGGGTCTGCACTGTGATGAATCTGCTGTATACTGCCTTATAATATCTAAAATATGCCCCTTATGAAACCTGGTATTAAAGGGTTTTCCATCCTAGCCTTTCACAGAGCCTGTCTTCCAGCAGCTTCAGATTCCACACTTCTGTTCAGCTGGTGGATGTTCCTACAGCAGTGATTGGCATATTCCTAGCTGAGCCTGTTATAGGAACATTGGTGATGGAGGGATCTAAACAGTAGGGCACAAGGCTACAGAGCACTAAAGGGTTAAAGTTTGTCAGTAAGAAAGATAAACAAGCTTATAACACCAGAGCTGCTAGAGCAGAGAGAGGTGGTCAGTAATATAGGGAAGCTTGTGTACATAAGCAGGAGATAACTAAAAACTTCTTTGACTGTGAAATGAAGCAAAATCAGAACAGCAATGTATTTGGATATAGTCTTTATTTATCTATGCCTGCATGCTTAAACATTGTTGTGGAAATACCCCTTTAAAGAGGTCTTGTGACATTTACTGACATGTCTTTTTTTAGTAAAATATTGAATTCACCATGAAATAACAATTCACAAGCATTTTTCCTTTAATCGCTGAGGCCATTGATTGGCTCATAGTCACATAAGTCATGAATGGGTTGTCATCAGGTGGAATTAGAGCTCCAGCGGTGCTGGAATGGGGGTTATGGGTGACATGTTCATTTTTTATTTTAAGGGGTTTTCTCACCATGCAGTCAGCTTTTCTTTCACTCTGCCGTTGTCAGCCTGTGGGTGGTTCTATAGCAGTGATTAACATATTTAACTTCTCTATAATTAGCTGAGACATTACAAAGGATATTTAACCTTTAAACACCTGGGGTATGAGTACGTCCCAGGGACGCTCAGGGGTTTGGCAGGGGATCGCTCCGCGACCCCCCCGCTCATGCTCGCCGGCGTGGTTAACGGGGTGGGGCAGCACCTGGCAAGGCACCCTCATTCCACTGGCCGAGTTTGCCCCCACTTCCGTCCGCTGACAGGAAGTGGGGAACATCCGCCATCTTTGTACACCCTAAGGCATGCCTTTGCATATGCATTAGGTTAGTATTAACAAGACGCGCCCCCTTGTGGTCAAGCACCAAGGGGGACTTAAGGTTACAGTAAAAAAATATCTACAGTTTTAAGACAAAAAAAAAAGTATTAAAGTTCAATTCAACCACCCTTTTTCCCATTTTACAAATAAAATCATTAAAATAATAAAAAAGTTACACATATTTGGTATCGCCACGTCCGAAAAAGTCAGATCTATAAAAATATCACATCATGTATCCCGTACGCTGAACACCGTAGAAGGAAAAAATTCCAAACGCCAAAATTGCGTTTTTTGGTCATTTTCCGTCACTCAAAAAATAGAATAAAAATGATCAAAAAAGTCACATGCATTCCAAACTGCTAGCAATAAAAAGTACACTTCAGCCCGCAAAAAATGCCCCCTTACTGACGTCCGTAGGTGTTAGTACAAAAAAGTTATTGGTCACACAAAATGGCGCCGTGGCGCAAATATCAAAAATAGAAAATGTTTGGAATTTTTTTACGGTACCATAACATAACGGAAACCCTACATGTTTGGTATTGCCGGATGCGTAACAACCTGTAGAATACAGGTAAAAGCAAAACCACTGCAAACATGGCGAAAATATTTTTTTTTTCACAATTTGTCCCACTTGGAATTTTTTTGCAGTTTCCTAGTATATTCTATGGTACGGTGAATAACACCATTAGAAAGTACATCTTGTCCCGCAAAATAAAAGCCCTTATGTGTCTATGTAGGTGGAAAAATAAAAAAGTTATGGCTTTCAGAAGGCGAGGAGGGAAAAACCAACGTGTCACCAAAAAAAAACACCAGGTCCTTAAGGGGTTAAAGGGGATGTCTTACTACATCGATTCATCTTGCCTCAGTCCTGTTTTCTTGGTTTCACTCTGAATTCAGGGGCTTGTTTACGGGCTTCCACTAGTCTGCAGTAGAAGCCAGGTCTGTAGCTGTAGCAACCAGTGCTGGCAGCCTATCAGAAGAGATCAAACAGGTCTACAACTATAGCGACCTAAGGAGCTGATGCAGCCCATACAAAGGGGATATCTCAGAATAGGTAGGACACTGTTAATGGACATATATTGCAAAGTGACTTGTTTTTGCAAGATCTTTAACATAAAAAGCAAACCTTGTAGTGAGACAACCCCTTTAGTCTTCAGTAAACAAAGCTACATGTGCTGGGAGGAGTGAAAACAATTGCTTATCTATAAAAGCTAATCTTGTTAGAGATCATGTCTACTCAGAGTGAGCGACCATGCTGACATAACTCTTTGCTCTAGTCAGATAGCAGAGATATGAGTGGATAAGCCATAGAAACCTCTGTGCACTTGGATCACCTAAACTCAAAAGACTTAAAGGTTTTGAAACCTGTCTCTACATGTTGAAAGATAATCTTTGTGGTGAGAAAACCCCTTTGATAACAAAAGGCGACTTTTTTTTAAACTAGTGGAAAATCCCTTTGACATTTAGGACATATTTGTTCCGTGCCTTCCGTATTTGTCTTTCTGCAGTGCAGCATGTGCTTGGTGTTATACTAGCCCCATTTACATGTATGCTTGCCCCAATTCTGCCATCTGTGGTCATAGCCTTCCTGTTGTCACTAGGATGCATCATGTTTATCAATCAGTTGTGCGATTTTTCTATGAGGCCCACTGTGCTTTTTCATTTTGTCTTCTACAAGGGCAATGACATATTGTTTATAGGCACACTATACACTCATTTAATACTCCTTAAAAGGCATGGAGGCCCTTAATCTTTTCTAATAATAGTTTAGTCCCCCCCTCCGTCCAATAGTCCCTTCACGGCTAGAAACTGCAACTCCTAACATGCCCTGCAAAGCTGCGTCATCTCCCCTAGTGGTCCGCAACCTTTTGCTCATCACTATCAGGAAATACAACTCCTAGTATGTCCTGCATGACTGCGTCACACTATCTCTTTCAATTATGGTCCCCCTCCTGCCAGGAACTACAACTCCTATCATTTCCTGCGTCTTTCACCTTCTAATAATAGCCTCCTCCCCAATGGCCCCAAAACCCTGGGGCTCTAAACTGGGGGGGAACGACAACTCTATCTGCACTGCACCCTGCTTTTTTTAAAAAAATATAAAAGGGTAACCATCCCTAAACGACAGCACAATAATAAGTCCTCCTTAGGTTCCCCTTGCAATCGATGCTCCAAGTTTGCCCCAAATATATGAGAAAAAGCCCAAAAGCAGCCCGGCCAGTAAAAAGGAGGTTTTATTCAAAAAACTCCCGGCACAAAAGGGCCCAAAAAAGCAAAAAGCATGAAAAGGGCAGGCATGAATCAGAGAACAGGTAAGCACACACCTACATATTTCGGGCGAAAACACGCCCTTAGCGTAGCACAGTGATTAGAACATCAGCCTAAATATGTCAAAAAATCAACAAGAATTACAAATTGATACACCGGGAAAGGGATAATTTTTACCTAAAACCCAGCGTCCGCCCCTGTGGACCAGGGACAGGAAACCCCATAACATCGAAAACGGAAATCCAGCCCAAAACAGAGATACTGACTCATCCAAACATGATGCCGAAAACCGGAAGCAAAAGTGACGAAAGGGACCGCAAAACGTCCCCCCGGGCTGAGGGGGAAAACGCAGATGCAGTCCACGGGCCACATGAATGCCACGCCCGGGAATGGGGAAAAAAAGACACGTAAAACAAAAATGTAAACAAAACCCATGGGCTAAAATGAATGAATAGGGGTAAAGTGGAAAATGTAACCATATACACTTATAATTAAATAGTTATAAAAACAAATGGGCACAAAAATGCCAATATTGTATTGTAAATGAAAAGACACTACGTAAACACAAATATTATCGGGAAATACATCGACAAAACGTTAAAAAACACCCCTATCTAAATCTACAAGGACAAACCTATATATGGAAACATGTTTCCCTACTGATTTTTAAACCAAATGGGGGAAAAAGATCAAAAAGGAGCACCTATGCTTCTTGTCATGTAAAATATTTTCTACTTTAAACCACCTCTTTTTGGCCTAAGAAATTCTCTCATGCCAATAATTTACAATCCCCTTTAGCTCCATGAAGTCGATAAAATCTGCGAAGCAGGGGATTTAGCCAACTGAGACATAAAAATATCTACAGAGTTTGGGAACCAAACCTTAAGTTTACATGGGTACTTCCACATAAGAAAAATTTACATAGAAACATTAATAATAAAACACAGGGTGGTTTGGCAGTTTATATAGTTCGAATGGAAAAGATTTAGAACCACGCATTAAAAAACCCTTAGTAGGATAAACAAACCCCTTTTTTACAGGGAAAAAGCCCACATCTGAAAAAACCCTTTGGGCAACCACATAAGGGGGAAATTTTTTTTATAGCCTTGCGCGTGAGAAAGAAGATTACCCAGCGATTACTTTTTCTAACACAATTTGCACCCATTCTGCAAAATTTGACTAAGAGCCTCATCCTCCTTAAAATGGAAGATGTTTTTGAAACAATGTCTTTGATTAATTTAAATTGGCGTGAAATTTTAGTACTAAAAGGTTGAGCATTAGGGTGCAACTTGAGAAACTGATCCTTTAAGACTCTTCTCTACGTGGGGAATCTACTTTTTGGGCTGCCCTATCAAAGGGTCCGGTGGGATAACCTCAATTTTAATCTTTTAAAAATAGTGTTCTTTTCCCCATTGTAACCTCAGTGGAGCACAATTTCTCTTAGCTCTTGAATTTTCCCCTATGGGAATAGCCTTTTTAGTATTTAAGCTGCAAAATAGGATAGTGTTGCCTCCCCAAAAGTAGGTTTACGATGAGTTCAAAAATGAAAAATTCACCGGGATATCCCAAATTAGTTAAGACCCAAAAAAGGGTTTTATTGAATTTTGGTAGGGGAAAACGTAAACCGAAGTTCAAGGGATTATTATTAAGTTTTCCACAAAGAGTGTTGGCAACATACACCCCTCCAACGATGAGGAGATCATCTATGTTCTCCCATACCATTTAAAAAGGGGGAACAAATGGTTTGCTACGAAAAGATATAAAGATGTTCCCCACCAGGCAATTTGTGAGGTTGCCAATAGGGCGAAAATTTCCCCCCTTTGACCCCCCCCTTTATTTGCAAATACGACCACCCGATAATCAAAATAATTATGTTTTTATGGAAAAAAACATAACTTGAAGTAAGTATGAATAAAATCTGAGGAAAAAAACACTGAAGGCTCAAAAAGAAATTGCAACGCAGCCAACCAACCTGATGTGGGATACTTTGTACAACGATTCAACTCACACTGACCCAACATAGGCCATGTTCCCAAATTTTGTTGTTAAAGGGGACCAAGACACTCTTGGTGTCCTCAAGAAACCCGGTGTGCGGGATAGAAAGGCTGGAAAAGTGAATCCAACCACTGGCAGAGTTTTTTCAACCAGGGCCCCCATAGCAAAACGATCGGGCGCATTGGAGGGAAAGGGCATCTTATTGTGGACCTTTGGATCCCCTATAAAAAAGGGTATAAAAGGAAAATCCAAACAATGTTCCGATCACCTGTCCAGAACTCCAAGAAACCCCTCTTCAAGCAATTTGGCAAGTTTTCACCAAAACCCGGGTAGATCGGGAAACCAATCTAGGGAGGGGGAAGAACCTAAGAAGGGACAACATAGATTGGGGGAACTTCTTTGTTCAGACCACAACGGGCCCCACCCTTTTCGCCATACGTATAACAAATCTTCATTAGATCTTAATTTCTTTAAAAGGAGTTCTCTGACAGTGGGAAGGGGTTTTGGGCCCTCCGAACCACAATAAAGAATTACATAGCATTTTAAGGGCACGCTCCACCCGAAACTGGGAAACGATCCTTGGGTGGGTCCAAGACTGTAGGAAAATTTTTTTGTAGCAATACATGGATAAGCAATCGATCACTGCGGGTTTGGGGGAGGGGACAGACTGCCGCTAAATCTTTCCCAAATATAAAAAGAAAATTGTTCCGAAACGATAAGCCCGTAAATGTTAAATTTTTTGACTCAGAAGGGACGTTGATCTCCAGACCACTCAAAAAAAGCGACACAAAGTTTAAAATGCTATAAACTTATTTTATCTTTTAAAATATTAAATAAATCAAAGTCCCCTTTTTAGGCCAAAATTAAGACCCAACGATAGTGTCAATTTGTGAGGGGTCCGTTTGGGATGAGGGGTAAATTAAGTCTTCAATAGAGAGTTGGATGTGTTAATTGATGTTTTTTCCGGGTTTTCATCTTTCCGCCTTTTTGGATGTTTTCTTCCCCCTCTTCTGTTCGCTTTTCCCGTTTTTTTCATTTTTAGCAGCTTTGCCTTTTTTTTAATCGAGCTTGGGAGTTTGGGGCTGTGGAAGTGGAAGCCTCCTCCTGGGGTTTCTGGCCATCCTCAAATGGAATCAGAACCAGTGAGCAAAACAAAACGGGTTTTTTTTCCTTCTCCAATTAAATTTTTTTTGTTGAGGTCTTAAATAGACCGAGGGGTGGCTGGAGCGTAGGACCTTTTCCCCATCTACACTTGATCAGACTAATCGAATTGTCTCGTTCAAATTTTTTCTTTTTTTTTTTCTTCACAGAATCTTCAAATTGTGATACGTGTAACGCACACGTTGTAACTCTTGACAAAAATAGGAAGTCTTTTAATTGCTGGGGTCCTATTCTAGTTGTTTTTTAAATTTCCCCAAGATGATCTCCAATTTGGGAAATTTTCCCGTTGGACAATTAATTTTCCCTAAACTGAAAGAACAGAGGGTAGAATAAGTTCCCCCGCTGGGAACAAACTCATCAAATAAAAGTAGTAGGGATCTTTTTTGTGCGTAAGCCCGGGATCATTTTTTTTTTAATTAGTTCTTAGTGTATGGCGTCCCACCAATTTTTTATCTCCTAACCATAATTTTTTTTTTAAAGATTTTAATTTCACAGAGAATTCTGTGTCTCCTGATTAATATCACCTTATTTTGAAAGCCACCGGCCTTTTCATTTCTTTTTTTTAAGGGGTGCCATGCCTCAAACCTGGATAATACAATGGGCCCGCGGGAGAAATACGTAGACGAAAAAATCGTAAAATAAAGGCTGTATGGGGGCACGGTAAATCTTGGCAACAGATACTGTAAAAAATATAGAAGGTAACCAGCTCACCTCAACGACAGCACAATAATAAGTCCCCCCTTAGGTTCTCGGCATATGATGCCCAAGTTGCACCAAATAATAAAGAAAGTCCAAAAGATCAGCACTGGCCAGTGAAAAAGGAGGAACTTTTCAAAAACTGCCGGCAAAAAAGGGCATAAAAGAAACAACACAGCAAGGCAGGCATAAATCAGAGAGACATGGTAAGCACACACCTACATGTTTTCGGGCGTAACACACCCTTAGTCACACGGAAAATTAAACTCAGCCTTAAATAGGTCAAAAATCAACAAGAATTACTCCTGCTCCACCCCACTGCTGGGAACTACAACTTCTATCATGCCCTGCACCAGGGCCGCCGTACGGGGGGTACTCCGGTATGGGGCCTGGTGAAATAAGGAGGCCCGCTGCAAGCAGGCCCCCTTATTTCACATTGTAAAATAGTTCACACTGCACAGCGCTGCCGACCACCGCGTTCTCCATAGAGTCCGGCGGCGGCGCTGCTGAGAGGGGGCTGGCGCTGCTGGGAGGGGGTCCGTGCTCCCGGTCACAGCTGTGCTCCGCCTCCTACAGTCACAAACTTTGTCCACTTACAGTACATCACTGCACGCTGTAACCGGAGCCGGGCCCTCCTCTCTCTGTCTGCGAGCGAGACCGCTGGGACGACTAATTAAATCAGTGAGACACTGATTCAAGCTCAAAAAATATTTGCACTCCAAAACCAATTTGTGAGTTCTTTGATTCTTTAAAACTTTTAGCTTTTTTAAAATACTTTAAAAGTCCCTTTTCAAAGGGCAACATTAACAGTTCACAAGCGTTCCACCGACGCGTTTTGGGGCGTGTCCCTTATTCATGGTGTAGTCAAGTTACCTCATTTCCTTTTTTAGTGTTGGGAAAAAATACACTGATACAAAATTTAAAAAATATGCAAACAATAAAAACCTTTTATATTGGGATGACGTAAATTGCTGCTGATAATGGCTAGTACTTTTAAAATGAAACATGGTGTCATGGCGCTTATTTAATCCCAAAGGAATTTTAGTGTTTAGGGGGAATAACCACCCCCTTCACGGGGTAGAAGTTTTTTCTATATTACCTCCTCTTTCTGGGCTATGTACTACCTCAAATTTCGTTGCAGGTAAAAGTGCTATACTCCGCATGAATTCATAAAATGGCGTGAGGGCCCAAAAAAAATTAGCTGTAGGGTTCTTTTTATATCTGATAGATGTCTGCAAATTCTGGTTTTTTAAATTTTTGCTACTGAACCCCCAATTTTTTAATTTACAAAGGGAACATTGATTAGTAATTACGTTTCTTTTATTGCAATTGGCATACGTTAAAATTTTGAATTTTTCCCCCTTTAACCATAGAAAAAAACTCCTTTTTTTGTGCATATTTGCACGTTTTGCACCTTTTTTCGTCCACAGCGAAAAAACCTTTGGTGTTCAAACCCAAATTTGCTGTAGCCTTTCATTTGTTTTAAAAAGGGTTTGGGGGGAACCCGTAAATTCCCTAATGTGGGGGGCCCCTTCTTGAAATGAATCTGATATTTTTAACAGTGTCTCCAAGTTTTCTTGTCGATATAAAAATGG
>JAODAL010046598.1:0-30757 GCA_025379985.1 Phyllomedusa bahiana | reverse complement strand
TCCCACCCCCCCCAACCCCCCTCCGAATTAGTAATCCTGACCTACAAGGCTTTCCATAACCTCTTCCCTCCATACATCTCTGCCTTAATCTCTAGATACCTCCTTTCACACAATCTCTGATCCACACAGGACCCTCTCCTCTGCTCTCCTCTTGTCATCTCTTCACATAATCGTCTCCAAGACTTCACCTGTGCTTCCCCCATACTCTGGAACTCACTACCCCAACACATCAGACTCCCCTCCTCTTTCACTAGGCTCAATAGCTACCTGAAAACCTATCTCTTCAGGATTGCCTATAACCAACAATAACCCCACTGCCACTGCTCCACACCACAAACATGTCTGCCCCTCACCTTCTGTCTTTTCCCACCTTCCTTGTAGACTGTAAGCCCTTGTGGGGAGATTCCCCTCCACCTTTGTAACCTGTACCAGTTATTAGTTATTATTATCATCGCCATTGTACTTATTTGACATTATTATGTATGTAACCCCCCTCGAATGTACAGTGCCCTGGAACTAAGGGCGCTCTAAAATAAATTATAATATATTTTTGGGAAGAGACAAAGCAATGTAGATACTGTATTTCCCAAGAACTTGGTTCACCCTTTCCACCTGACTGTTGGTTTGAGAGTGGGAAACCAAAGAAAAGTCTACCTGTAGATGGGATCAGAATGCTCTACAAAATTTGGAGACATATCATACTTCACGATCAGACACAATATGGAGAGGGAGACTATGTAAGTCAAAAATGTGCTGAAAGAGGTGGAAGACGAATGGAGGGGCTGAGTGCAGACCAGGGATAAGTACAAATTGAGATATCTTGGAAAAGTAATTAGTGACTACCCAATTGACCGTATGGCCAGAGGAGGGAGGTAAATCAGTAAAAAAGTCCATAGCAATGTGGGTCCGGGGCTTTTTGGATATTGGTAGAGGCAGCAGAAGGCTGGAGAGTTTTTGACGTAGAGCCCTGGTGCAATCCCAGGTTGAGCAGGCAAGGACCCAATCCTTGATATCTTGAGAGAAAATGAGCCACCAATCGATTTGAGAAATCAACAAGAGATTTCAAATTTTTTAATCCCTGGAAGCTGGCAAGCTTGGAAGAGTGATCCCACTGAAGAACACATATTCTCAATGCTGGGTGCACAAAAGTTTTCCCAACAAGAATTTGTTGAAAGCAGGTGGAAGCAGCCGACAACAGACGTTCAGGGGAAATTATATGCTGCAATTTAGAGTCTAGTCTAATATTCAAGTAGCGGAAGAGGCTATCTGCATTCACATTCTTTTCTGCCAGCCTAAAGTGCAGCAGGAAGTCAAAGCGGAATAAGAAGAGGGACCATCTAGATTGTCAGGGATTTAACTGTTGTGTAGTTTGTAGATAGAGGGGTTTTTTTTGTTGTCTTTGTGGATATTCACAGGGTGACACACCCTTTCTAGAAGTTGGTGCCATTCCTCTAATGCCAGTTTGATTGCCAGCAATTTGTGGTGCCCAATTGTGTAGGTCCTCTCAGCTGGGGAAAAGATTTAAGAGAAGAAACCACAGGTGACAGTCCTACCTTTGGGAGTCTTTTTTTAGTCCCACAGATGAAGCATTCACATGTAAGAAAAAAAAGTGTCCCAGCCGAGTCAGGATGGGTGTAGTGGCAAAAACAGCTTAAAAATTAACAAAGATGTCTTCTGCTTCAGACGGCCATTGTTTGGGGTTATTGCCTTTCTTGGTTAAGGCCATGATGGATGCAACCAGGGTGGAGAAATAGGGAGTGAAATGGCTGTAGTAATTGTCAAAACCCAAAGAGTGTTAGATAGCCCAAAGGCCTACTGGATGGGGCAGTAAAGAACTGCTGACAATTTTGTGAGATCCATCTGCAGACCTTTATCTGAGACTATTGTAGGAAGGCACAGGGAACTATTGTGGACGGACGTTATGTGTCACCGATCTGCCTGAGGTCGATGAAGTAAAAACCCATTTATTCTGGTGTCAGCGGCAATAGGCCACTGACATATTTATATATTCAGTATGGCAGCAATGCTGTTATCCGATTCGGTGATTTCGCCGAATTTTCCGACAAAAATTGTTTCGGTCCAAATTGCTTCGGAACGAATCGCGTTAAAAAACAGCTATTTCCAGGCTGCACAGAGCCTGCAGGGTGCTAATGAATGTTGTGCCATGCTTAAATATGCAGAGGGAGCTTGGTTTGGTCTTCATACAATGTTGTGTTTTAGTATGACATGCAGATGACTGCCACCGCTCTTAGAATCGCTTCAATATAAAATTCCCTGGGCACATAAGAGGGCAAAACTGACCAAAAAACTGAAGCGGGAATGTAGCCTGATAATGTCATGGCAGCGCCAGCTGGAAAAAAACAAGTTGAGGGCTCAGGTGGCAACATCAGTGACAGAGTGTGGAGGTGACGGCAGCAGCCACAGCAGCAGCATGAGATCAGAGAGTGGCACAATGACATTCTGGAGGCGGCAAAAACAGGAGTAGGCCACAGAGTGGCACAATGACAGAGTGGAGGTGACGGCAGCAGCAGCATGAGGTCTGACAGTGGCACAATGACAGAGTGTGGAGGGCACGGCAGCAGCCACAGCAGCAGCATGAGGTCAGACAGTGGCACAATGACAGAGTGTGGAGGGCACGGCAGCAGCCACAGCAGCAGCATGAGGTCAGGCAGTGGCACAATGACATTCTGGAGGTGGCAAAACAGGCGTAGGCCACAGAGTGGCCCAATGACAGCGTGTGGAGGGCACGGCAGCAGCCACAGCAGCAGCATGAGGTCAGACAGTGGCACAATGACATTCTGGAGGTGGAAAAACAGTAGTAGGCCACAGAGTGGCACAATGACAGAGAGTGGAGGAGACGGCAGGAGCAACAGCATGAGGTTAGAGAGTGGCACAATGACAGGGTGTGGAGGTGACCCCAGCAGCAACAACAGCAGCAGCAGCATGAGATCAGAGAGTGGCACAATGACACAGTGTGGATGTCACGGCACCAGCAGCAGCAGCATGAGGTCATAGAGTGGCACAATGACAGAGTGTGGAGGTGGGTGGCAATACCAGTCCCTGGTAAAGGTGGTTGGTGGCAGATGGAGAAACTGTCAGCAGATGTGTGGCGGCATCAGAATACTGGCTGAGGCAGGTAGTTTGAACCCAGACTCATTTCTCACAGTTTGGGTGAGGCGTCATGGCTGATGTAGTCTGACGCCTAAGGCATTGGTGTGTGGAAATCCTGGCCGATCCACGCCTGATTCATCTTGACAAAGGTCAGTCGTTCCACATTTCCCGTGGACAAGCGGGTTCTCCTTGGGATAACGATGGCCTCCGCCGCACTGGATACCCGCTCTGATGCCACACTACTGGCCGGGCAGGACAGCTTCTCCACTGCAAACTCGGCAAGTTGCGGCCACACATCCAGTTTGGCTGCCCAGTAGTCCAGCAGATCTTCTAACTGGGGTGGCAGAGTGCTGTCCAAGTAGGCCATCACCTGTTGGTTCAGGGACTGCTTCAGGACCTGCTGTTGCTGCTGGTGACTGCCCTCCTAGGCAGGTGAAGGAAGCTGTTCATCAGTGACTCCAGACTTTGGTTGCTGCTGATGGAGCTGGTACTGCTCCTACCCCCCCTCCACACTTTCCCCCAGCAGCCGCGGCAGTAGTACGTGAGCGCTGAAGAACCCCCCGGTCAGACCTGTCAGAGGAGGGACGATGCCGCACATAGGCAGCGGCCAACTGATTACGGAGGATTTCCCTATAGTATTTGAGTTTGTCCTCCCTCTCAGCAGCTGGGAAAAAGGCTCCCATTTTGGACCGGTAGCGAGGGTCCAATAGGGTGGAGAACCAGAAGTCATCCCTCTGCCGGATGGTGACTATTCGGCTGTCACTAGCCAGGCAAATCAGCATGCTGCGGGCCATCTACACAATTGACTCCAAGGGGCTCGCTGACTCCATCTCCATTATATACTGCCACGGTGCTTGCGGGTCATCTGCCTCATCTTCCTCATCTCCATCTACCTCCTCCAGCTGCTCCTGCTCCTCCTCTCCTGTCACCTGGGTAGAAAAACCACTCATTTCACCAGACAATGCTTCTGCTCCAATGTCCTCCTCCTCCTCCAGTTCAGTCCCCACCAGACTCATGTGGCCGCGAGATTTAGTCGCCACATCTCCAATCCAGTCCAGATTTTTCAGCATCTGTTCCAGGACATAAAGCAGTGGAATGATGTTATTCATCCCATAGTCCTGGCGACTGACAAATAACGTCGCCTCCTCGAATGGCCTTAGCAAACGGCAGGTGTGACACACGCATGAGCTGCCACTGGCTGACATCAAAGTTACACAGGGGAGTACTCCTGTCTGCCTGGATCATCAAAAAATCGTTAATGGCCTTTCTCTGTTCATACAGTCGGTCCAACATGTGCAGGCTGGAATTCCAACGGGTGGAAACATCGCATGTCAGAGTGTGTTGGGGGAGGCCGTTCTGCCGCTACAACTCGAGGAGGGTGTTCCTGGCTTTGTAGGAGTGGATGAAGTGCATGTACAGTTTCCTGGCCATTTTCAGAATCTTCTGAAGATCGGTGGAAGACTTCAAGAACCTTTTCACAACCAGATTGAACACATGCGCCATGCAGGGCGCATGCACCATCCCTCCTCGGTGCAGCAAGGACACCATGTTACTCTCATTGTCCGTCACCATGGTTCCGATTTACAGTTGGCGCGGAGAAAGCCACATATCGATTTCTTGCTGCATGACGCGGAGCAGTTCCTCCCCTGTGTGACTTCGTTCGCCGAGGCAAGCCAGGTGTAGAACTGTGTGACACCGCTGTGCCCTACACATGTGGTATGATGGAGCAGTACTTTTGGAGGCTGAGATGGTGGTGGTGGTGGAGGAGGAGGAGGCGGACATTGGCGCAGGAGCCGCAGTTTGACAACGTGGAGGAGAAAGCGGCGTCTCCTGTCCAAGTTGTTGGTGTGCCTGGGCAGGAAGCACATTCACCCAGTGGGCCGTAAAGGACATGTACTGGCCCTGACTGTAGTTACAGCTCCAGACGTCCGCGCTGCCGTTCACTTTGGAACGAATACAGAAGGCTAACCCGAATAATCGGCTATTACTGCTCCCTATTATTATGCAACACTATACCAGGTAGAGAAAAGAATTAAGATATAACTTTTAATAAATATACTGATAAAAAAATAATATCACAGAAGGCCAACAATGACACATATAACCACTAACAAAGATATAACACTAAATACCCTATTAAACTAAAAAAGACCCTAACCTACTGAATATCGGGAAATTCGCCCCGATAAGGGCGCTCCCGTCCGGAACCTTGCCCTACAACAACCTAGTCTAAAGACCCCTGTCCCAACATGTTTCGATCCTCCCCAGATACCTTAAAAGATCTCCTCAGGGGACTAATTTCAGGGGAAACACAAAGGGGTACAAGAAATTATACAGCAAGGGTCTAGGTAAACAGTATTATTAATTAATACACCAACTAAATTAACCTAGAAAAAACAGTGCAGACCAACACCAAATCCAAAGATACAGCAAAAGCACTGGCATAGTTCTGATGCCGTGCTTATATCTGATATTCACATAGGGTAATCAGATTAGAGGACTAGTAGACTGTCCACCATAATATGGCGACTTATTCATGCCCAACAAGAAACATCCATTATAGTGTGACTGTATAAATGGCAAAACAGCCTCTACCCTATAAAATGGATTTTTTATAGTTGTATGTAAAAGCGCACCTTACCAATGAGGCCAAGTCACCTGGAATATAGAAGGTGTCTAGAAACAGAAAAAGATAAAAGATATACACCTAGTAAAATCAGATGCAATAACCGTACTTAAGACACCAAAGAAAGATTACCACTAAAATAGGAATTTACCTGAAATGATGGACAGCCAATGTCATAGAAGTCCGTCTATAACAATGCGGTACAAGCGGACAATGCCGCCAAAATGGGACACACAAGACGTGAGGTGAAGCCGCGCCAAGGAGACCCACAGGTATGACCGCCTGATATCGCGTCTGAGCCAGTGCGGCCCACCGCAAACAGCAGTCAATGCTGCAATAGTGAGAGACGGCGAGCGCGCTTCTATCTCGCGCCTTTAAAGTCGGCGTATGTCATCACGGGCCAACACGTCATCACGGCCCAAAGCTGACCCAACTGAGGTCTACACTGACGAATTGAGAAAGTTATTGACTGAAGCAAAAAGAAATGAGTTGATTGATGAAGCTGAGTTTAACTTTCTGCTTCCCAAATTTCCCACTGTAGCCACGTTTTACAGTCTCCCAAAAGTACATAAAGGTACCAACCCCCTTAGAGGCCGTCTGATTGTATCGGGTATTGGGGCTTTGGGCCAGAACCGTGGGGTGTATGTTGACAAAATTCTGTCTCCATTTGTTCAAGCATTGCCTTCATATACGAGATAAACAATGGATCTCCTTAAACGCTTGGAAGGCATTTTCGTTGACAACTCTACATATTTAGCAAGCATTGATGTGGAGTCCTTGTACATGTCGATACCCCACAGTTCTGGCCTTGAGGTGGTACATTTTTTCCTCAAGACACGAGGTTGTCAATTTGATCTACATAATAGGTTTGTGGAGGACCTGTTGCGTTTTTCTTTGACAAGGAATTATTTCGTCTTTGACGGTAGGGTCTTCCACCAGTTACAAGGTACAGCAATAGGCAGTCCAACTGCGCCCAGTTATGCAAATCTGTACCTCGGCTGGTGGGAGACGACCGTAGTCTTTGGTGACCAACCACCCTCTTTTGTTGAGAAGATCGCCCTATGGCCGCGGTATATAGATGATGTTTTCATCATCTGGAACGGGACAGCAGATGAATTTGCAGGGATGATTAAGGAATGGAATTGTAACACCCTAGGTTTAAGATTCACATCAGAGATAAACATTGAGTCCATAGCCTTTTTGGATGTAAGAATTTCTAAGTCTGCAACGGGTGAATTGGTCACAACCATTTTCAGGAAACCAACCTCAACTAATTCCTTGTTGAGGTGGGATAGTAATCATCCTAAATCTTTGAAAAGAGGGATATCTCGTTGCCAGTACCTGAGACTTAAAAGAAATTGTTCCACAAAACAGGACTTTGTTGTACAGGCAGCTGACTTGAGGAAGCGATTTCATGCCAAAGGGTACCCAGACCGTGTCCTACGGGAAGCATATCAAAATGCTCTTGTTAAGGACAGACGTGACCTATTGTCCCCAAAAACGGAAGATGACATAGCCGCAGTAACAACGCGGATAATAAGTACCTTTGATAATGCTGCTGATGAGGTTAGAGAGATCATATGTCGACATTGGCATATCCGACAAATGGACACTGACATCAAAGGACATATAGGTGATACCTCACAGATTACTTACAGGAGGAGTAGAAATTTGAAGGACTGACTTGTCCATAGTCATTACAACAGACATCAGACTCAAATGTGGCTCAGTAAACCCAAGGGATTCTTCAAGTGTAGGGACTTTTAAGGACTCGGAAATGAAAAACGAGTTTCATATTCGTGATTTTATCACCTGTTAAACCGCATATGTAGTTTATTTAATTAAATGCGTTTGTGGGATTAAATATGTCGGGAAGACGATACGCCAATTGCGCAGAGGTGTCTGCGAACATCTTGGGGATGTGAGACATCAGCGGGACACGCCTGTCGCAAAACATATTTGGACACATCACAATGAAGACATCAACTGTCTCAGATGGACTGGTATAGACACCATAAAACCAACAATCCGGAAATGTGACATGAATAGGAAATTGTTACATAAGGAAACTCTTTGGATATTCAAGTTAAAAACGCAGGTACCCTTTGGATTAAATGATTCTGTAGATTACAGCTGCATTATCTAATATGGTCTCCACCTTAATAATTTTTCCATATGTTCTTTTGTTCCAAACTGTTCCCCTATTGTTTTCCCTTTTTGGGCTTTTAACATAGTGTTGTTGCACTGTACTTCAGCATAAATTTGCCTAAACTGCTAATAAAGGTGGCGTTATGTAATGCTACCTTAATTGCCGTCCTAATTTATTGAGCTGTGCCAGTTCATTGGTCCCGGCTTAAAACTATGGACGCTTTACCCGCCTGGGGCTGTTATGGGGCGGTGTTTAAACCTTTGGCCCATGATGACATACGCCGACTTTAAAGGGGGAGATGAAGCGCGCTCGCCGTCTCTCACTATTGCAGCTTGTTGCTGTTTGCGGTGGGGGGCACTGGTAAAGACGGATTCGGCGGTATACCTTGGGTTCCTTGGCATGGCTTAACTCACTTTTCTTTTGTTCCCCTTTTGGGGCATTGCCCGTTTGTACCGCATTGTTTTTTGACGGATTCTATGACTTTGGCTGTCCATCATTTCAGTTAAATTCCTTTTTTTGTGGTAATCTTTTCTTTGGTGCTTAAAGGAGTTTGTTCTTTTAACTTTCAGCCTGTCAGTTGTCCCGGGAAGTTGAACTGAGGGGCGTGCTTCTTGGTCTTTCTTTTGCCCCCCTTCCCCCCCCCCCACGCCACAGGCAGCAAATTAACTTCATACAGGGGGGGGGGAGGGGGTTTGCTCTCAGAGTTCCCCCTGTTGTCCCCTCCCTGGGTTTGTTGCGGGAGAGGGCTGATCTATGATGTAAGGGGAAAGGTGAATGGTGTGTAATAGAGCGAGGGATGCAGGGTGTTTAATCCCCTGCTTAGCTTACAAGTCTCCACATCTCCGCAAACAACAAGGGCAGTTTTTACTATACTCGGGATGTGTCCCTATACAGGAGAAAAAGTATTAACCCCCCCTATCTGTATAGTAAGTTAGTCACAGTTCCAAAGACCATCATGTTTAAATAGTAACGACAGGGTCATGCTGTACACAATTGTGTTAGAGCAGGGGGGATCAGGCACAACGGGTTAATCCAGGACACAGGGGCGCCAGGCCTCCCCCCCTCCTTCCACTACAGAAGCATTCTGTGTGGGGGGGGCTTCTGCCCGACCTTCTTCAAAGGGTGATGGGTCATTCAGACCTGCAGCCAGTAAATAAGGTCAAAAAAGGGGCGGTATAAGAATTTGGAAAACTGATGTAGTAATACTAAAAGGGTAGCTCAAAATCAGAGGACATTTGAATAAAAATATATTGCAAAGCGCTTGTTTTTTAAAGTCTTTTAAAATTAAAACCCAATCATTTGTGGGGACAACCCCTTTTTAAATCGGTTATTGCTCTGATTGACTAGGTTTTATCTTTTATCTTTTTTGTTTTAGCACCTTTTACATTCCAGGTGACTTGGCCTCATTGGTAAAGGTGCGCTTTTTCATACAACTATAAAAAATCCATTTTTGGGTAGAGGCTTTTTGCCATTTTTTTCAGTCCAATATAATGGTGTTTCTTGTTGGGGGGGAATAAGTCCCATATTATGGTGGACAGTCTATAGTCCCCAATCTATTACCCTATGTGAAAAATCGAATAAGCACGGTCAGAACTATCCAGGTTTTTTTGTATCTTTGGATCTGGTGTTGGTATGCATGTTTTTTTAGGTTAATTTTGAGGTTTATTAAAAAAATACTGTTTACCTAGCCCTTGCGACATTGTTGTACCCCCTTTTTTGTTTCCCCCCAAAAAGTCCCCCGAGGAGATTTTTTAAGGTATTGGGGAGGATGAAACTGTTGGGACAGGGGGCTTTAGACTAGGTTGTTTAGGGAAGGTTCCGGACGGGAGCGCCCTTAGGGGGGAATTTGATATTCAGTAGGTTAGGGTTTTTTTAGTTTAATTGGGTATTTATGTTATATCTTTTTTAGTGGTTTTTTGGGGTCATTGTTTTGGGCCCTTTTGTGATATTTTTTTTTTATCAGTTTAAATTTTTTAAAAGTTAAATTTTAATTTTTTTCCCTCCCGGTTTTTAGCGTGCACCTTGGAACAAACCCCATAAGCCAAAGGATGGCCCCCCTCGTTTAAATATTTTGAAGTGTGGTACTGCCTTTTTTTGGGAAAAAAAATTACGGCTTAAACTCTCCTCCGGGTCGGCACAAACCTTAGTTCTCTGAAAGGGGAAGGGCCACCATTTGGAAAGGGAGGGACTGCAGCCCAAAAACTTGGAAGGAGCACGGAAGCTTCGACCCGGAAGGTTGGACCCTTTTTGTTGTTCTTTGCAACGCCTCGCGAACGACTGCTGGCACCATAGTGGAGGGCAGGGCATCGGCCGGGAAAAGATGGCAAAGAGAAACAACTCCCTTTGCAGAAGTGGGGGGAAGGGCCTTTTCGGGCAATGGCATGGTGCCATGGGGGCTGTGCTGTTGCTGCGGCGGCAGGAGGCCACCACTCGGCCAGTTTCTCCCGGCCCCGGATGGTGACGCTGCATTTTGCGCAGGGCGGGTGCCCAACGTTAGCTCACTGGCCACGCTTCACTTTCTGCCCACAGATTCTACATATACACATATTCAGCTCCTCCGGTGTCTTAGCAAAGAACTGCCACACCGCCGAGTATCTGATTTTACCGCCAACGCTCCGCACTGAGTGACTATTGCCGCCGCTGCCTCGCTGAGCCCTGTGCCGCTACTTTCTTGGACCTGCGAAGCGGGTTTTCTACCCCGTGGCTGCTTGGCTCCCGACCTTACACTGCTGCTACCCTGCTGACTCACGGCCACACTACCCACTTGCTGGCTGCGCCGTTGCCTGAATCGCAAGCTGACGCCCTCTTCTCCTGACGATGATGAAGCCCTTGCTTCACCCGGCTCCCAAGCGCGGTCGGCTACATCATCATCGATTTGTGTTTCATCGTCACTGCTGTCTTCATCACCGGTCTTGGTATGCAGAGGCTGACCCCTTACAACATGACCTCCCATGCCACTCTCCACATCTATACTTTGCCGCCTACTGCAAGAAGCAGGGGATATTGGCCCAATTTCTTCGCTGCCAAGTAGCTGCTGACTGCCCTCCTCAAATTGTTCATCCTCGCTATATAGTGGCGCTGAGCCCAGACCACATAGTAGATCTCTGGCTGAGGGAACCGGATGGGACAGAGGCGGGTTGGGACAGGTTGAGGGCCGCTGACCTGCTCCCGGGGCATGCCAACTAAGGGTTGTGTCTGACGATCACACCGACTCTTGGCTGGGGTTGTCAGATGTCATCTGGGAGGAAGTGGATGACCTAGTCAACCAATCAAGAACCCTTGGGTTGCTGGTCAGCACACGGCCGCTAGATGACAGCGGCAGTTGTGGCCTCACTGAGTGACTCCTGCTGCGACGTCCCCTTGCTGTGCTGCGACCTGGGCCTGCTCCAGGAATGTTTGTGCCATTGCCACTTGCAGGTGAAAAGCCTGCCAACTCTCTGTCTGACATACTGTTTGTTCTAAAATGTACAGACACTGTTTGATGAAGATATCTGTATATGATAAATACACACCCTGTTTTTGACTCCAAATGAACCCACTAACAAGCTTGGGTAACCATTGGATAAAAATTGCGCTCCACAAATGGGCAGAAAAAATTGACTTGTATGTGCCGTTTAAAAACACTGTGTATTTTACTGAATATAAAAGCACAAACAGGCTTAATTAAACTTCGGATATGAATTATGCTACAGCCTAAATTTCTTCTTTGGTGGTGAAAAGGAACGTTTATTTTAATGAATACAACTGCAGAAAAATACTTAGTTAACCCTTGGATGTAAATTGCACAAAAGAAATATGCTGCCAACAATTACCAGCTTTGTAGCGTGTTAAAACGGCGTGTATTTTACGGAACACAACAACAGAAAAACTCGTAATTAACCCTCGGTTATGAATTATGCTACACACAAAATTTCTTCCTTCGCGGTGAAAATGAACGTTTCTTTTACTCACTACAACTGCAGAAAAATACTTAGTTAACCCTTGGATGTAAATTGCGCAAAAGAAATATGCTGCCAACAATTACCAGCTTTGTAGCATGTTAAAACGGTGTTTATTTTAAGGAACACAACAACAGAAAAACTCGTAATTAACCTTCGGATATGAATTATGCTACAGCCTAAATTTATTCTTCGGCGGTGAAAAGGAACGTTTATTTTAATGAATACAACTGCAGAAAAATACTTAGTTAACCCTTGGATGTAAATTGCGCAAAAGAAATATGCTGCCAACAATTATCAGCTTTGTAGCGTGTTAAAACGGCATGTATTTTACGGAACACAACAACAGAAAAACTTGTAATTAACCCTCGGTTATGAAATAGGCTACAGGCAAAATTTCTTCTTTGGCGGTGAAAAAGAACGTTTCTGTTACGAAGTACAACTGCAGAAAAATACTGAGTTAACCCTTGGATGTAAATTGCGCAAAAGAAATATGCTGCCAACAATTACCAGCTTTGTAGCGTGTTAAAACGGCATGTATGTTACGGAACACAACAACAGAAAAACTCGTAATTAACCTTCGGATATGAATTATGCTACAGCCTAAATTTCTTCTTTGGCGGTGAAAAGGAACGTTTCTTTTAGTGACCACAACAGCAGAACAATGCTGAATTAACCCCTGGATCTAAATTGTGCAAAAGAAATGAGCAACCAAAAATGAAGTGGCATTTGGATTGTAAAAACGCTGTTTCTTTAACTGAATACAACAGGAACAGTCTTAGATAACCCTTGGATATTCAATGTGCTGAAGAACTGAGCAGATAGCATTAAAATGTACATGCAGCTGCATTGGACGCACACTGGACTTCAGTTCCAATACCATACAAAATCAGAATTAGGACGTAAGAGAAGCAGTCTCTGAGACAAGCTGTGACACCCCCCAAAAATCTCTGTATAAAAGTGATTTTTTTAGCATGAGATATCATGAGCAGCCGTGGCAGCACCTTCCCTACTCAGTACAGTGAGAGCGGTATGAGCTGCCAGCGTCGCGCCCGGACTTATATAGTGCGGTGACGTCACAGAATCCCGCCGGTCTCTGATTGGCTTCATCTCTGCACATGTCATGCAGGCTATGCCTTTCTTCCTCCCAGACTTCTTTGCCCCATGTAACACCATGTGCTCGCAGCCATTTTATCAATCAAAAGCACGCTTCGTTCCCGCGAATCACCCCAAACTTCGACTTCGTTCAGAATCGAAGTTTTCCTGAAATTCTGAACGAATTCCACTTCGTTAGAATCAATTCGCCCATCTCTAGTTATCATATACACTATGATGCCTGGTATGTGGAGTTCTGCACCATTTTCTAGAATTGTGGGAATAATAATACACCTACGGAATTTTCTACTTAAGACATAATGGAATGCCATGTTTTTTTTGTAGATTCTGACTACAAGACTTGCACGTCTTTCCACAGAGAACCTCTTGAAGCAATCAGGTGTACATCACTAGTGCTACATAAACTTCTCACAAACAGTTAGGGATGAACACAATATTATTTTTTTAAATGCACTAAATGAGACCATCTCTTCACTTTAGAATGCACACGTTCAACTGTTTAATGTTTCAGTACTTTTTGCACAACTTGCTCTAACAAGGAGCTTAATGCAAAATTCACAACAAGTGTTTGGTCCCTGATGTTTTTATGAAGAGATGAGTAAAAGTATATAAATGGCCCCTACAAAAAGTATGGGAAAAAGCTATTTCATGTAAAACTCCCTGAAAAGACAAGGGACCATTCCCTTCGTCTGGAGAAAAAGGATTCAACCTCCAGAGGAGAAAAGCCTTCTTCACCATGAGAACTATAAATCTGTGGAAAAGCCTGCCTGAGAAGCTGGTCACAGCGGGATTAGTTGAGGGCTTCAAAAAAGGCTTAGATAACTACCTCAAACTAAAAAATATTAATACATATGTAGCAGTATAATACTCTAGATCCAGTCTGATGGTAACTCTGTGATCAGAAATGAAATATTCATTTAGAGCAGATTGGTTCTTCCCTTATTGGTTCCAAGTCTTCATCAGTAGGGGAAACTAAGATTAAAAATGTCCTATCCCTTTCCCTTCATCCACATCTTTCTTCTCCATTGGTTGAACTTATTAGGCATAAGTCTTTTTTCAACTGTACTATGTAACTGTATGTTAAAGATCGCAAGACTAACGTTATTAAATTGAAAATGAACTCTGATATTATTTTAGTGTTCGTAATTGCTGTGTGATGTTTGCTTTGTAGTCTGCTCCTGCAGGGTTTGTTCCCTTTAAGTCAAAAATATTAATTTCATGGTGGATATTTAGGGGTGGAGAGGTGTTAGGTGGTGTCTGCACAGCACTGATTTTTGGTCAGATTTTTAAGTGGATTCAGTATTAAGAATCCGCAAAATTCCAACTGTAAACCAGACCTCAATAGAAAATCCGAGCTGTAGTATACACAGCTTGGATTTTCTATTGTAGGTTTTCAAAACCGCTGGCTTATAGAACATGTTCTAGTACAGTTCAATATTATAGGGCCAGCCGACATCCAAAAGCTGACCATAAAATCCTCGCCAAAAACTGTCGGATTTGCCGTGTAGATATACTTAGTGTTGGAGCCTTGGGAAATGGGCGTTTGTTTCATCTATGTTCACATGATAACTGTAACTCAATAGGGAGCTACATTTAGTCATGGATATTGTTCTGCTTTATGCTGCCTACAAACACTTTTTTTTTACAGTGTTTTTATAAATTTTTTTCAATAATAAAACATTTTGCATACAATACTTATTCAATGTCAGAACTCATCATGTAATGAACCATGCATTATAAGAGGATTTTTACTTGAATATAAACATTGTAACTTTTAACCTTGGACAAATGGAAATGTTATAGGTTTGTTTATGAATTTCTGTTTCAATTGCTTATAATGTGTTCCTTTTAGAAAACTCCAACCAATTTTCTAAAAGCTAAAATTGAAAACAAACTTTCAGAAATTCAATTTCAGTCATCAGCTATCGCAAAACATCCATTGTTATTCAAACCAGAGTTTTCTCAGATTCAAAATTATTTTTGGCTAACAGTGAAAAAGAACATACGTAGAACTTCTAAAAGAGTTGCAAGGTCCCTTCAGCATGACGCGCATCACTTGACGCATTTCAACCACAAATATTCAGCCAAAGAAGTCATAAGTCTATTGGACAGTCTCCCAAAAGATTTTTCTCCTAATACCAAGTTCAATCCATGAAACAATTATTTGGAAGTTTTCAAATGTGCAATGGTAGGATTGCAATATATAACTTTCCCATACAAAAAATAATTTTTCAACCCCAAAAATTTTTTATGTGAGTTGTGTCACGTTTTCTAACCATGATGGCTAGAAACGTCCGGGTAAGGCGGATTCTCGGGGCCCACCGCGGGCGCAGATGGTAACACTCGCGGTGGGTATTCGAAGTGCGAGACAGGACACCGGACACTGGTGATGGATAAACGGATGGTGTAGCTGTTAAACGTATGCACAGTCCCAGGGTGATAACAGACTAGACAGGATGCCAGGTATCAGCAGATATTAGCTGACTGGTGCAGTGACAGGAGTTCAGCAGGTAATGGAGATGAGTAATGTGTCATGAACCAGCAGAGAAACAGGTGTGCTGGAAAGCGTAGGGTTAATGAAGAAGTTCAGCAGAAGCTTCAGCAGACACACTGGAAACCAGGGGGTTAATTCAGCAGGAGCTCAACAACAGAGGTCTAGCTCAAGGGAAGAACACCAAGGAACTGACCCAGAGTACAGGGAGGAAGTTCCTTATGAATGCAAAGGTCACAGGTCACAGGACTGGACATAGGAAGGCCGTCTCTTTAAATATCAGAAGGCTGACGCACACGCGACCTAGGGAGTGCGCACACACGGCGAGGAAGTCACAGAGGACGGACACGCGTGGGAACGCGGCCAGGTGAGTAGTGCTGAGCAGCAGGGGGCACAGGATCAGGTACAGAGTACAATGATACAGCCGCTGTGAGCCCCACACAGGAAGCCACAGCGGACCCAGAAACAGGGGCACGGACACGACCGCGGTCCGAGGCGTGATCCGTGAAAGTGGGAACATGAAAAAAACGAAATTGTGCCATTTTTGTAGGGGTTTTGCATTTATTGAGTTCACGATTCCATATAAATGACTTACTATCTGTACCTGTCAGGTGGTTTATGCTGCTCTATCTCACAGCTGATGTGACAGAGGGAGAAAAGCTGAGCTCTATGTTTATATGGGTTTATATGATTTGGATCAGGACTGAATAAATACTGCAGGTTGCTACTATTCTGATGATACCAAATTTGTAAAGTTTTTGTTATGTTTTAGTGATTTAATTTTTTTTACTTCTTTTGTTTTTTAAATTTGTGCTATGGTACCATTTTCTGTGACCAATAATTTTTTGGTTTTTAAATCTATGGAACTGAGCAAGGGCTCATTTTTTGTTGACTGAATTGAAATTTTTTTTTGGTACCTTTAAGGAAACATGATTTTTTTGTTTTACCTTTTTTTTCCACTTTTTTATGGATATGAAAAGACCAAAAAACCAATGTGGGTTGAGAATTTTTTCTTCTCAGGTGTTCAGTATTTGGGGTAAATTATGTTAGATTTCAATAGATCGGATGCAATGACACCAATTATGTGTAACTTTATTTATTTTACTTATTTATTTGTTAAATGCCAAAAGTGGGGTGTTTTAAACTGTTAATATTTTTTATACTTTTAAAACTTTTTACATTTTTTTTTTTTTTGCCCTAAGGGGGGGCGTTCTTTTACACCGTTCTACATTATTTATATTTTTCTGGGCAATGGTCTGGTGTGTCCGGTTCATGAGTTGTCGGGAAAGAAAAGGGTGACCAAGGGGCTGGGGCCCCAGAACTGGCACTTCCTATTACACTATATATCACAGAGCTCAGCTTCTCTTCACATCCTGCTTTCAGATGGGATAGCATTAATTACTTGACAGGTTTACTTTAAACTTTTTTCAGCTAGGCCTTGCAAAAGCGCAGATCAATTTTTGTCATGCACCTACTTGTGCCGAAATTTTTTTTTTTTATTAACAAAAAAAAGGAAAAAAGTTACATCTCCTTAAATGTTATATAAAGTGTTAGCTTAGGTTCCATGTTCAGTTGTGGCAGATCTGCACCAAAGGGGTTGTCCCACTCACTTTTGTACTTACTGCCTTTACAGTGCTGAAGCTTCCAGTGGTAACCCGGCCCCCTTTTCTTTTTGCCTGTCTTCATTGCAAGATCTTCAGCATTCAGGGTTTTGCAGTCCATTTCCCCTTTCCTTTTTGTTCAGTAAGGGACGTCCCCTGGGAAAGCTTCAGTCGGATTTCAGACAGATTTGGGATTTTAAAAAATGAAAACCGGGCTGTTTTAAACCTCCCATAGCTTTGATAGAAAATCCGAGCTATAGTCTACACAGCTCAGTTTTTCTGACGGTTCAAATCCGAAAACCATTATAAAAACTTGGAACATGTACATTCTTCTGCCCGGTTTTCAGGTGAAAGTTGTACTGTTCAACAGTTAAGGGGGACAGCTGAATCTGCAAATTGCAGACGGAACGGTCCCCTAAAACTGTAGAAAAAAAAAAAATACCAGTTGGATTCTTAATCAGAATCTGACCGGCATTTTGTTTCTGTCGTGTGGCAGTACCCTAAGTGATTGGCACAAAAGCTATGATGTCAATGGAGTGGCACAAGACCACTAAAGCTAATGATTAGCTGCAGTGGTCATGTGCCAACCGCAGAACAGGAAGTAAACAGAGACTGGGGGAGACAGCTGGCAACTTCATTACTGAAACCACAGTGGGTACAAAGGTGAACAGCTATATATATTTTGTTTATTATACAACTGCAGCCTATTTTATTTTTTAAATTTAAGTTGAGCAACCCCTTTAAGCAATCCTTGTAATTATTTTATATATATATATTTCCTATGGTTAATCAAACCTGTTCCTTAGGCATATAATAAGTACATATAACATTTTCTTACTTTTTTCTATTTATCATAAATATTTAAAATAGCTTATCATGGTAGTGAACAGGGAACCATATAAATCCTTAATAGTTCTGAGAATAATATTCTTCAAATTCTATGAGAAATTATAGCCCAAAGGCAGTATTTACTGATCCACATCCATCTTCCTTGTAGAATTTGCTTATGATCCTATTCATATTCCCTTGCTTTATTGCCTGATTTCATTGTTATTCCCTATGGCTATAACTTTTCACTCTATACCCACTGCCCTCATTTCCATTTACTAAGATGTTTCAATATACTTAGAGACATAATGTAAAATGCATGCTGTTATTGGTTATTAACATGTGGCCGACATTGAAAAAAGAAAATATATAAAGGGCAAAAAAAGTGATTTTCTTCCTCCTTGCAGTTTTGATATTGTGTATCTAAAGAGTTACTATATAGAAGTTGTACGTCAACTGCTACGTCAAGACACTGGGGGAAATGTAAAAGTAAATAAAAGTGCCAGGATTTTAAGTACGTTAACAGGTTCCCCTCCGAATACTGTATACAGATCCATTTAATTCTTTGATTGATAAAAAAGAATAGCTATTTAGTATGTGTGGTTTATGAAAATTACAATCTTTAGGACTAAATAGCATTTCTGTGAACCACAGCAGGTTACGTGTACTTGACAATTCTCTCTTCCACAATGTTTTCAATTTATACAATACTAAATTTAAGAATGTACTGTACTTACAGAAATATGGCACTACAAACCAAAGGACAGTAGTTGGAGTCATCTTTTGTTATTAAGAGGAATTACCTACCGTATGATGCAAATGTTCACGTAATATTGTGCATCATTCATGGTGTCAAGGTAAAAGCTAATGACTATATAGTAATGACTTACTGGCCTACATTCATATAACCTACATTAATTGGCATTATTGATACTGAATAAAAAGGTAACATTGGTGGTAAACTTAAAGTGAAAAGGAAAAATATATTCTATTTAATTGCAATACAAAATCATTTAGAAAAATGAAAATTTATGTTTCTCTTTAACATTTCTAATTGCATCCCTAACCACTTACTTTTGATGCATTATCTTACTTTTATTTTATTTCACAATAGCATTGTGTGCAGATACCATGCATTCTCAATTTTTTTTGTATATCCCTTTACTCTCTTCACCCCTTTATTTTACATACATTTAGCATACATTTGGAATTTTATTAACCAAAATTCCATACTGAATACATAATACACTGTCATCCTCTTTATACCATACTTAAATGGGTTGTCGCGCTACAATGATTGGGTTTTAATTAAAAGATCTTTAAAAAACAAGCAGCTTTGCAATATATGTTCATTTACAAATGTCCCACTGATTTTGAGTTATCCCTGTTTAGTAGTAGTACATCAGTTCTCAATTCTTATAGCAGCTGACCTGTTGATCTTTTTCTCCTGGCTGTCAGGTCTGGTGACTCATCAGCCTCTGAATACGGTCCCGAGCAGAGAGCCCCTCCTCCAGAATGCTTCTGTAGTGGAGGGGGGGGAAGGCTCTGGCTTCTGTGTCTGTGCTGCCTGGATTAACCCTGTGTGTGCCTGCTTCCTCCTGTTCTCTACACAGATTGAAGAGAGCAGAGGTGAGGCTGATCAATAGATGTGACAGCAGTGACCCTGTGTGTTACTATAATCATAATGTGTCTGTGGAACTGTGACTATACTAATACTATACAGGTCAGGGGGCATGTGAATGCTTCATGCTCTGCTGTACTAGTGACACATCCTGAGTATAGTAACACTTCACAGCTGCCCTATGTCTGTTCTGACAGGGTCTGTTTGTTGCTGGAGATGTGCAGGTTTGTATGCTGAGCAGGGGGTATAGGAACACTTGCATCCCCCCTGCTCTGCTATTAGCATACACAGCTTCATAGACCTCTGGCTCCACACTCATAGATCAGCCCTCTCTGTATGTCTCCATGGAGCTAACAATACAGCTGATCCAGGAGCCTGTAGCAGACCTAGGCAGGCACACACAGGGTTAACTCTGGCAGCAAACACCCTCGCCCCCCCCCCTCCCTCTGCTGTATAGAAGTTATAGAAGAGAGCTGTCTGTGTGCTGAGGGGAGGGAGGAAGAGGGAGGAGAAGAGGCAGACAAGAAGCACGCCCTTCAATTCAACTGCCAGGCACAGAGATAGGCTGAAAGCTTGTAATGAGACAACTCCTTTAATTAACAGTTTACAGAAATATTCAAATTACACCAAAAAAGCAGGTGTCCTGTTTACTAATAAAATACTCCCTTGAATTGAGTAATTTTGGGTGATGGCTGGTTTTTTTTTGGTAGAAGGGTTATATTGATTTTAGGAACAGCACTTTTAAGCTATGTCTACACAGTATGCAAAAACAATTGTATTTTCGGTGGTTTTAGAATCCTAAAACCACTGAAAATCTGATTGTTTTGCATGCCCACAGACTTTAATAGAAAAAAACGACCTGTAGTCTACACAGGTGGTTTTTGTGATCGTTTTCTGGTGCTGGCGTATTTGGGAACATGTTACATCTACAGGTGTGTCTCTAATTAACTTAGATGTTGCCAATAAACCTATCACAAGTGTCCAAAGACATGACATCATCATGTGGTCTGTCCCAAATTGTTTAAAGGCATAGTAATCCTAGTGACTTTTGACTTTGCAGAAAGTAATAAAAATGCATTAAAAATTCTCTGGCATTTGGGAAATATAAATAATTTTGGTAATCCTAATTGACCTAAAATGGGTAAGGTTTATTCTGATTTTATGTCAGATAGTGAGAAAAACACAAATATGTGTCTTTTTATGCAGTGTATGTAAACTTCTGGTTTTAACTGTACGTATAGAAAGATAGAAATAGAAAGATGTTATCTGGCCTTTCAAAAATATCTTTTAGATAACAAATACAGCATATTCTTAGGGTGTCCGGCTATGCCCATGTGCACCTAAAGGGAAGACTGTCAATCACTGAGTGAGAACACCCACTGGACTCCTTAGAATAAATAGGTATTTAAGTAATTAAAATATTTTCCTATTATAAGTTATACTGAATATTTTACCATAAAACTGTACAGTATAGTAGTGTCCTCAGCACTACTCTAAAGAAGACCTGGATCTGGTCAATCTAAAAGAAAAAGTATCACTTTAAGATAGACAATAATAAAGGAAAAAGTGTGGACAGCTGGGAGATATCTGGGAGAGCTAGTCTTATAACTGCTCCCACTGCTGTACTCTCTCGTGTGTAGGGATCAGGTCCACTAAGGACTGTCAAGAAACTTAATGCAGTATTACACAAGAATGTAATATTCTCATGTTAATATTTAATAGTTAATTTAAATTAGGTTAATAAAATTTTGATCGTAGTGTCCTTTTAAGTGCATTAATGTAAAATGGAAATGTCTGGGAGCCATAGCAGCTCAACTAAAATGTAGTTTTTCACAAAGCTCAAAGAAATGAAATTCTGAGTGCTAAAGCACAATGGCTTAAAACAAGCTAGTCAAAACCTAGAGCAACATGGCTAAAGCTGGGCCAAACAGAGGCTCATGCTGTTTGACTGATTTGGTGCATTTTAACCTCTTTACTGTTGTTTTTATTACCTTTTGTGTAGTATAATTAACCCCTCCAGGTTGCAGTTATTTTTGGATTCTTCATTTTAGTATTTTTCCTCCCTGCCTTCCAAGAGCCATAACTTTTTTATTTTTCTGTCTACATAGCCATATAGCTTGTTTTTTTTATTGTGGGACAAGATCTACTTTTTAATGGTGACATTGAATATATAAAATAATGTACTAGGAAACCCAAGAATTCTATGTAGGGTTGAACATGAAAAAAATGCAATTGCAGCATTTTTCCTAGGATTTTGCTTTTACGGTGTTCACTCTTCATATAAATGATGTGTTATCTGTATTCAATAGGTTGATATGATTCCGGTGATGCCAATCTACCAATTAAAATTTTTGCTAAAATGCTATTCTCTGTGATCAATAACTTTTTTGTTTTTCATTCTATGCACCTGAGCACTGGCCCCTTTTTTGTGGGCTGACGTGTAGTTGGTATCATTCTGGGATACATGACACTTTCATCATATGGGAAAAATTATATTATATTTTAACCCTTTACCACTGCAGCCAGTTTTGACTTTCATGACAGAGCCCCAGTTTTGAAATCTGACATGTGTCACTTTTGTTGGAATAACTTTTTGATACTTTTATCTATCTATGTGATTCGGAGGTTGTTTTTTTCTGAGACATTGTGCTTTAAGTTAGTAAGAATTTTTTGTTCATACAATCCTTGTTTATTTGTGAAAAATATCAAAATCTTGTAAAAATGTGGAAAATTTGCCATTTTCAAAGTTCAAAAATTTCTGCATGTAAGAAAAATAGTTATACCACACAAAATAGTTTATAATTAGCATTTACCATATGTCTACTTTATATTGGTATACTTTTTAAATATATTTAGCATTTTATAGGAAGTTAGGAGGCTTACAAATTTGATTTTGCTTCACGCAGCACAGACAGCTCACTCAGCCACTGCACCACCAACGAGGAGGATGTAGAAAGAAGAGCCTCTCAGGGGGAGCATAGTGGTCAACTGGACACCAGTGAATAGCGATGTACTAGATTTTATATCCACTAGACCATTGGGGAAAGTAGGCACAGCACGGGCACCGCTCTGCTTGCTATTCCTGAACGGAATGGTGGCACAGAGCAGTGTTGTGTAATTTAACTTGCAGAACAATGCCTGCGATTGGTCGGTTGGCAACAAGCCACCAATCGCAGCCACTACCACTACCGCCGCCCCCTTTGCGCAATAATGGTGATTGGTGCTGTGTTAAACAGCACCAATTACCAACAATTACTGTGCCAGCGGACATTAATTATTCTTTGAAAATGCCACCTGGGCATTGAGGGAAGACAGTCTGCTGTCAGGGACATCAGCCATCTTTCCTTGGATCATCAAGACTTTAGCCACGGCGATCCTTACTTTATATGATGTACTCATACATCAATTTGCGGGAATCCCTTCCCAACCATGTCATATTGGTACCTCAAATTGCAGTAAGGGGTTCATCACAACCTCAAGAACAACCTTCAAATATTATTTAAAACCAGTACCAATACTGAAACATTTTATCCTTCTCTTAATTCAAAAATTGCTGTAATAATGCACAATAATGTAAAGCATAGATATTGGGTATTTGTATAATCATTATACACTGCATTTCGTAGCTGAGCACAATTTTGGAAATTAATGCATTGGAGCTATTTTTGTCATATATTTTTCCTTCTGCTTCTAGTATAGTACTAGAAAATGTAGACTAGAATATTAAACTTTAGCATTAGCCTTTATTTTTCTAAAATTATGTGACCTCCAATAAGGCTCTTAATATGTGACCTCCAATATGGAACTGTCATAAGGATGCTAACTTTCAATTTTTTTAACTCTTCAATACTTTCAAAGTACTTGGCAAATAGTTTAGTTAAAAAAAATTGTATGAATTTATTTATTGATTTTAAACCCTGTTCATTCATTTAGTAGCTTACAGCCACAGTATGTCTGTATGCACATTCACACAATAAAGGTTATCTGCAACTGCATAGTAGTTTGGAGAAGAATTATTATTCTGTGTTGTCTGTTCCTGAATTGTACAAAGTTGAATAGCCTACTGCGACCAGAGGACTTTTATAAAAGGATTAAGAAGCTAATATTTTCAATGTTGGGGCATTTAATTTTAGTCCTAATACTAAGAAACTGCAACCATGCAGAAGAATGTTTGCAAAATAATGTATAGTACAGACAGTGTGATCATTTTGTGCCCTATGATGGTACTAGCTGTGCTATTCAAGTCAGAACCTGGCATTGCTTTCTGTTCCAGAACAAAATGTAGAAATAGCTGTTTTGCTCCCCATCTGTAGACTTTTGGCATCGTTATTACTTTAAGCTGTTTGAAGAGGGACCATAAATGAGGCATGAAAATCTACAGAGACAATGTCTACTTGTTGATTTCACTAGTACATTGACATTGATTGCTCTCTTTGGCTCCATCTGCTTTATAAACCACAAATTTAAGTGCTACCTTTGTTTTAATTTATGTTATACAAGGTTTTTGAACATGAAAAATGTTGGCTTCTTTAATGTTTTTTTTTTTTCTGCTACAGTTTTTTATTAGTACTAATAAATTAAGCAATGTACACATGTAATCTGCTATAATTAATTTAAGGGGCTGCAGCACTACCAACATTTATCCCCTACGCACCGGCTAGGTGGTATGTACGATCAGTATGCCTCGGGCCCACCAGAGGAGTTGATTCATGGGACCAAACCCAAAGCTACTGTACCTGCTCTGCTCCCTGAACAGTGCCCCCGCCCAGTCTCGCTTCAATGTATTCCAGGCGTCATTGCACCAAGAAACGGCCCAAACAATGTGCTAGACAGTTGTCATAGACGTCAATGTAAAATATGTGGTGTCATTTACATGCCAAATATTTTACAATCGTAATTTCCCACATGTCTGCAAAGAAGTAGCATGTCACTTCTTTTCAGCTGTATATGCCTCAGCAAATAAAGTATTGGAGGCATTAATATAACTTCTGCTATTGGGCGGCATTTGAGCTGTTGAAATTACATGCTTAATTTCACTAGCGCTACCAACTAGTTTTGCGGCGTGCACATACACACTGCAAGATGCCATGTGAATTCCCCATCCCCATGCCATGTGAATACCGTTACAAAAAAAAAACAAAACTAGAATCCCAAGGCCAATATTACTAATACAACTAAGACCAAATACCGTCACATCATGACCACATATTACTGCCACATAGTGATTGAATCATACCACAACACCATGACAATATATCACCATCACATAGTAACTAAATATTACCAAAACACCATGACCACATATCACCACCACAGACTGCTTGAAAAATACCACCACACCATGACCACATATCACCACCACATTGTGATTGAATAATACCACAACATCATGACCACATATCATCACCACATAGTGACTGAATAATGCAACAACATCATGATATCATCCCCCACTTAGTGACTGAATAATACCACCACATATCATCACCACTTAGTGACTGAATAATACCTCCACACTATGACCAAAATATCACCACCACATACTGACTGATTAACACTGCCCCACCATTAGTGAATATAAAGCATTGCATTACAACTAGAGATGTGGGAATAGAGTCTAACAAAGTGGAATTCATTTAGAATTTCAGGAAAACTTCGGTTCTGCACAAAGCCTAAGTTTATGGTCATTCGCAGGAATGAAGCGTTTTTTTTTATTGGTAAAATGGCCGCGAGCACATGGCATGACATGGGGCATAGAACTGTGAGAGGAAGAAAGCAACACACTCAATGAAATGTGCAGACATGAAGCCAATCAGTTACCGGCGGGCTTCTTTGACGTCACAGCCTTATAAATACAGACGCCATTGTAAATTCTCACACTTCCCAAAGTCTGTCCTGGCATAAGCATCTAGCTGCTGCTATATAGAAGTCAATATAAAACAAACTGCTTTTATCAGCGACTGGGTGAGTGGGGGGGGGTGGAGACCACCAGGAGTCTGTGTCAGTTGCACACCTCTACCTCAACCAGCATACTGTATCTGCTGCTCTATATAAAACATTATAAAAACAAACTGCTTTTATCAGAGACTGGGGCCAAAGAGCTTCACAAGTGGTTCAGTTGCACACATTTAATGCTACCATCGTTATCATTTTGTTTTAGTTTGTGGGGTATTCTCCTTAAAGTCCAGGGTGGGTGTTTTTCTGCCCCATAAACGCCTCAATTTCACCTGTTTTTTTTGTAGGGTATTTTATATCCAGGGGTTAATTTAGCTTGTTGATTGTGGATTAATTTGGAGTTAAATACAGAGTGTGCGTATTTATTTGCCCCAAATATGCCTCAATTTCATCTGTTTTTTTTCTGTAGGCTATTTTATATCAAATGGTTAATTTCTCCTCTTGTTTTGTGGGTTAATTTGGAGTGAAATACAGTTATTTGTGGCAAACAGTTACTTTTTTCCTTTATTGTGGTGATTCTGTTAAATGCTGATACATGTAGAGCCCCCCAAAAGAGTGGAGAGGGTGTCATCAGTAATTTTGCATTAATGTCAATCATTTTGCCATCCGTTTGATCCTTCAGTGTCCGCTTTCAGTTGGTCAATAATCCATCATTGCTAAAGCCAAAAAGAAACAGGAGTTGAACCCAAAAATTAGTAAATGGAATATTTGCATATGTTCTGTGTTTTGTATCCACTCCTGCTTTTGGCTTCCAATTTTTCTGACAATACTGATGCAAACAAAGGACCTTGTCATACTAGTCTTACAGCTTCTCCGAAAACACAATCGGTTGTGTTTGTCCTTTTTCTTCCTTGTGACAGATTAAAAGAAGGGGAAAACCAAACATAGTGGCAATGTTATAGAGTGGTGGAGGGTGGAAACAGCATTAGAAAACCACAGAGTGGTCGACTGAGAGAGTGCTCAGTTGGCAGCTTAATGAGGAGACCTGAGTGGAGAGGTGGCAGCAGCAACTGAAGGCTACATAATGGCCCGGTGAAGATTGTGAAGGTGGGTGGCAATACCAGTCCCTGGTAAAGATGGTGGGTGGTAGAAGGAGCAGCTGGCAGCAGATGTGTGGAATCAGGCGGGTGGTAGCATCAGAATAGTAGCTGAGGCAGGCAGCCAAAAGAATCCAGGGTTCAGAGTATGCTCAAGGTGCTGCTGCTGGTGGGTACCTAAATCACTCGGAGGTGAAGAAAGCTGCTCATCAACAACTCCAGACTCAGGTTGCTGCTGATGGAGCTGGTACTGCTCGTAACCCCCCATCCCCACACAGCAGCCGTGGCAGTGGTACATGAGCGCTGATGAACCACCCGGTCAGACCTGCTAGAGGATGGACCATGGTGCAGATAGGCAGCGGCCAACTGACTACATAGGATGTCTCTATAGTACTTGAGTTTGTCCTCCGTCTTGGCAGGTGAAAAAATGCCCCCATTTGGGATCAGTAACGAGGATCCAAGAGGGTGTAGAGCCAGAAGTCATCCCTCTGCCGGGTGGTGACAATTCAGCTGTCACTAGCCATGCAAATCAGCATGCAGCGGGCCATATGCACAAGTGAAGCTTAGGGACTTCCTGCCTCCTTCTCCACTGTATACTGCAACGGTGTGTCTGGGTCATCTTCATCGTCTTCCTATTCGTCCGGTTGCTCTTGATCTTCTCGTGTCACATGAATAAAAAAATACTAATTTCGCCAGTCACTGCTTGTGCTCCAATGTCTTCCTCCTCCTCCTCCAGTTCAGCCCCCACTGGACTCATGTGGCCATGAGATGTAGTCGCAACGTCTCCAGTCCCCTGACCAGACAGATTTTGCAGCATCTGTTCCAGGACATGGGAGAGGAACAACAGCTTCATTCTTACACCCAAACAGGGGTGGAGAAGCTGGAATTAACATCCACAACAGTAAACTGGATATGTGCTACATCTTAGGCAAGACAATTAGGCAACAAGAGTCACAGAAAAAAACTGACAGACTATTCACTATCCCTGTCTTGTACCACAGCATGACCCTTAAACCTGCATGACCCACAAATTAAAAAGTGCCCGAAGGCAGTATTATTTGAACCATCATTTTAGTTGAACTGGACATTGACTATGCCTGTCCTGGATTGCAGCATGACCCTTAAACCTGCATGAACCACAGATTAAAAAGTGCTGGAAAAAGGAGTATTTGAACCACTATTTTAGTTGAACTGGACATTGACTATACCTGTCCTGTACTGCAGCATGACTCTCAAGCCTGCATGACCCACAGATTATGAAGTGCCGGAAAAATGAGTCTTTGAACCACCATTTTAGTTGAACTGGACATTGACTATACCTGTCCAGCACCGCAGCATGACCCTCAAACCTGCATGACCCACAGATTAAAAAGTGCCTGAAACAGGAGTCTTTGAACCACCATTTTAGTTGAACTGGACATTGACTATGCCTGTCCTGGACCGCAGCATGACCCTTAAATCTACATGACCCACAGATTAAAAAGTGCCGGAAGAAAGTAGTCTTTGAACCACCATTTTAGTTGAACTGGACATTGACTATGCCTGTCCTGGACCGCAGCATGACCCTTAAACCCGCATAACCCACAGATTAAAAAGTGCTGGAAAAAGTGCTAGGAAATATGTAGAACACAATGGGCGACATGTATGATCGGGCTTCACGCCCGTTTTTTGGCGTATCCTACGCCTCCCGGCCCGAATCCCGCTGTCGGACGCAGGGATGCGGTGTTAGGCGCAGTGTTCGCCACTTTCAGCTGCGCCCCGCACGAAGGGGCGGGCAGTGGGCGCGATGTGGGCGCGGTGTAGGCGTTCCGGGGCGGGACGCGGCGCGCTCGTAAACTCCGAGGCATGTACCATCACGGCTCGCCAAATCGCGGCGCAGTGCAGCGCTCGGCAGCTCCGACAGGCAGACCAGGTTTATTTTGGTCTAAATCCTCCGGCAGAGGCGAAGTGAAGCAGGATATGAACATGCGAGGAAGCGGATCGAAGATCGCGACAGGAATCTCGGCGCTCCGCTCCGTGCTGCAGGACGATGATTCCGAAAAAATCGCCTTTATAAAGGCGGAAAACATTCTCAGAAGAGAGCTGAACGAAAAACATAAACATACTAATAAAAACAAACACTATCCAACACTCTAGACCGGCGCACTATCAAGAATTATGATATTGTAAATTGCCGGGAAAGACAGTAATTCAAATTCTGAAACCAATTCTCATTGGTCGGCATAAACCGGCCAATCAGAATAGGAGCGACAGTGAACCAGTAAAACCTATGGGGAAGAATTGACCGATCAGAATCCACGGCGGGATAATTCAAAATACAGTAAAAATGCAGAAAAGAGCTGATTGGCTAAGGCTAGGGGGGGCTTGGCTAGCTCAGCCAATCGGAATGGAGCGAAAAAGCCCCCTAACCCCTAGGGGGAAGTTTAGACCAATCAGAATGGGGAGCGAAAACCCCCATTATTTCCTAGGGGGGAATTTAGACCAATCAAGAATCCACGGGCGGGTAATTTCAAAATACAGAAAAAAAAGCAAAAAGAGCTGATGGCGAGCTAGGGGGGGTTTTGCAGCTCAGCCAATCGAGCGCGAGCTATTCTCCCATTATAGTCTATGGAGATTTCGACGCACTGAAAACTGGGCGCTACGCCGTGTGGCATGAAATTATTAATAAAAAAAAATTTTTTTTTAAGTGTAAAAAATCAGTAAAAAGGCAAACCCTTTTTTACAATAAAGCATTTAAAACCCGAACAACGCGTTTGTCCCGACCCGGCGCTACATGGGGAAATTTGCAATAAAGAATTCCGGGAAAACAGTCATTCAAATTGTTTAAGCTTTCTCATTGGCGGGAAAAACCAGGCCAAGTCGCCTGCTCTGGGGTTTGTATCCATCAACTAATACTCAAATCTGATATTTTTCCACATTTATCTTTTTTTCCCTAAAATACTGGGGGGCCCAGGGGACAAGTATTTTGTGCAGTTTACCTTCTAATTTCTGGCAGTTGCCCCCATTTCTTTTTTGGGAGATATAAATGAAACCAGAATGGGAAAAACTGTACAGAGGGGGTTACCCCTGTTCGCTTTATCCATATGCAATTCTCATTTGGGATTTGCATTTTTAACAGTCCCCCTTGTATTATACGTGGTTTTTTTTTCATGCTGGTGGAACTAGTACCAGAGCAAATTTGCCCATTAATTTAAAGGGGACCTGCATCTTTTCCCCCTGCAGAATAGGGCCCGAGTCGCCTACTGCTGGGATTCAGGTATCCCTCACCTTTAAACTGTAAGTGTACTCTGTGATTTTCGGATGAACACCATCAGAATGGACGACAGTGTCCATTATATCCTAGGAGAAGTATTGACCCAATCAGAATAGGAGCGACAAAATCCCCTTTTTTCCCATGGCGAAAAATTGACCAATTTTATACAAAGGCGGGACGTTCAAAATACAGTAAAAAGCAAAAAAGAGTGATTGGTTTAAGCGACGGGGGGTCGTCCCCTTTGCCAATCAGAGGCGAGCTACTTCTCATTTGAGTTCTATGGGGAAAAAAAAATTGAGGCGGCTCTGGATTGGGAAGTTAAAAGAGGCGCCGAATAATAAAGGGGGAAAGCTAAAAAATATTTAATTTCCCTAAAATTATTTTTATTTCTTTATTTTTGTTAGCCAAGGATTAATAGATGGGGAACGAAAATAATAAATAAACAGGATTTAATTTATTTAATATTTTTTTCGTTTCCCCCTATTATTTTTTTTTATATAACATTGGGGCCATTATTAGTGTTTAATGGATTTCGCCCCTGTCAGTTTTTTTTCAGATTCATTAAAAACCCATAGGGGGCGTCGCCGCTCTCCTTGGGGCCAAATAACGGGGCCTCTTTTAACTTAGCCATCACAGAGCTCGCTCTGAATTTCTTTTTCCCCATCGAACTCTATGAGAAAGTAGCTCGCGCTCTGATTGGCTAAGCTGGCGAGCCCCCCCGCTTCAAAACCCAAACAGTTTTTTTTTGGCTTTTTAATGTGTTTGAACTGTCCCGCCTTGGATTCTGATTTGGGCGACAGTTCTCCATAGGTTAGAATGGGTCTTTTGTCGCCCCGTTCGGATTGGGCCAAAACTCCTTCATAGGTAGAATGGGACATTGTCGCCCCTCTTCTGATTGGTGGTTTAGGCGACCAAAGGAAATCGCTTAAACAATTTTAATGACTGTATTTCCCACAATTCTCCTATTGCAATTCCCATGTAGCGCCGGGCTCGGGGCAAACGCGTTGTAGGGGTTTAACTGCTTTATTTTT